>JAQFYM010004198.1:0-16214 GCA_034694785.1 Agrenia bidenticulata | reverse complement strand
ATCCCCATCCGCCAGAAAACAAAAAAAAAGTTAGATGTGCCATTTAAGTATAATTAAGGCCTCAAAAAATTTTATGCCACCCCCCTGAAAAATATTAACAAAACCTGCCCTAAATATGGCATATTATTTTCACGCTTTCAAAAAAAAATAGACATATTATTTTGTTTCTTTGATAAGGGGCCCGTGGAAAAATTTTACCCTTGGGCTAGTAGATTCTTTTGGAGGCTCTGGACACAACTGTTTAACATTAACTAGTGGTTTTAAACCATGTTTAAAAGAATACCTGTATACAGAAAATGACAAGCAAATTTACGCTGATTACTTTTTTTGCAAAAAGGGTTTTAAAAAATGTTTTTGATCGTTGAAAAAGACATAAAGAACATAACGGGCATAAACAGTTTATTTCAACGTATGTTTAACACTTTTTATCAAATTAAACGTACGTTTTGCAGTATAACAAACAAATTGCGTAAAAATGAAAGAACATTGAAAATAAACACGTGGGTTGTTCAATAAGACACGCCTTAGTTTTGTTAAAAAAAAATAAAAGTGTACAGATTAAATTTACTAAAACAAAATTTATATTAAAAAACATAAGCATATACTGATTTACATTTTTATCATGCAAGTCATTTTCTCGCCAATCTATTTTAAACATATAATATGATGTGAATGTTTTTTTACTTATAAACTTTTCAATATATTTCGATTGCAATTGCGGCGCTGTTTTATACACAACTTAATATGTTTAACAAGTGAGTTGTATTATACTATAGTGCATCATCAAAAATGAAATTCGTTTTGTGTAAATGTAAGTATATGTACAAATTTTTGATGCAAACGTAAAAATCACGGGATTGATGTCCAGTAAAGCTTGTCGCTTTTAAAAACACAAAAACTACAAATAAATCAACACATAGTATTATATTCTTTTTTCGAACGAATGGAAGCAACGCGTCCGAGCAATAAATTGTTTTTTATTTAGTTTTTTTAAAAATAATAAATAATTGTACAAAAAAAACAATTATTGTTTTCTTCAAAATTACATAAATGAAAATATATTTTTCATGAAAAGTAGTGCAGTTTAGCAAAAAAAAAATATTTCGCGTACTATTCATTACAGAAATTTAATATGTTTGTTTAAAAACTACAAAAACACATTAAAATTTTTATATATTTATATACCAGTTCAATTCATCCTACTTTTCTTGCCGTGGTATAAGATTCGAGATGCTCTTTTATTTTTTTTCTTGTCTTTTCGCAACTACACGAAACATTTTAAAGTAGTTCGTTTTTTCTTCTGTAAAATAAGCCCCAAAGTGTTTTTCTTTTATGCATTAACGAATGACGAAAAATTTAAAACAATAAGAACAATAGTTGTTAGTGTTGAGGGAGTAAAAAAATTATAAATAAATACCCTTTATCTAGGATGTAGCTACAATATACAGGATGACATTCATGCAAAAACAACGCTAGCAGGCTGTTAAAGACAATTTCATTTATGGACTTTAAAAGGAAATTTCGAAATTTGAAGCGTATTGTGAATATTTTTTAGATTGGAATCTGCGGTGAGGGTATTTACATCATAGAGTTCAGCATCGTTTGTTTTAATTAGATATATGATATATTTAGAGGAAATTGGTAAAATTAGTAGAAAACGAAGTATAAAAGATTAAAAAAAAATATAATATGAACATATATGTGACAAAACTAAAGCAAAAATAGTTTAATATAGAGACATCATTTATCAGAGCAGGTATACGGTGAAAACGGAAAATAATTGCGCACTTGCGATATAAGGTAGTTCCCGTGGAAATCCAACAAAAAATTGTAAAAAAAAAGTTGAAAAACGTTGTAGAGGGATTAATCAAAGTGTTTTTTGATAGGAAGATCAAAAATGATATAACTAAAAGAATTGAAATCTGGAAGAACTATTGAGGCAGATTTAGAACATAAACAAGATAAAGGGTAGAGTTCAGGATCATTTGAGGAGAAAATTGTGCAAGATAAAAACACAGACCTTGGGAGAAAAAATCCTGATAAATGTAGAAAGAATCAAAGTTAAAAGAGAAATAAGAGTAGATATAGACGCAAAACAGATAACTACGTGTAAAAAAAATATGATTATACATGGTAAAAGAATAATGATATGAATATTTTTACCTATTACGTAAGATATCATATATATACAATAAACCGACTTTTGTAGTACGGATAAGCCAACTGATGGTTATAAGGTAAGAAGTGTAAAATACAAACTATAACAGCGTAAGATGTTACGAGCAAATGATAACTAAATAAAGATGCGTTTAGACAAGCACTAACAGACGCAATAGATTAGTTGCCCAAGATTTGATAAAAACAGTGGTTGCACACGAAATGAAGAAACCCCTTACTAAAAGTACGAAAAGATGATAATAACTTGAGTATATACATAAATATACATAAATTGAGCGAATATGTATAAATAAGGCGGAAAAAATTTACTTATAACGAAGGAGATAGAAGAAAGTATTGCAGGGCCAGCATATATTCCTGGTTCTAGCTCTAAAGGACGCGTACTATCTGATTAATGTCAAACAAGCGACCAGACATAAAACAAGATTACTGGTAGTCATTATGTGTATAAGTGGTGCTGAATTCCTATGAGTTACATCAATGGACCTGTTTTGCTGCAATATATCATTTTGGAATACACTGGTATTTACGGGGAAAGGAAATGGAGATTTATTTTGATGACTTTGTATAACGGGAAAAAAATTGAAAAAGAGCATGATAGGATTTCACGGGAAGTACTGTTGAGATTAGAGAGGCATAGATATAAACAACATATAAAAAAACTACAATCTACGTGTAAGGAAGTCAAGCTGCTAGGATTAATGATGGATGATGTCGGGACATGATTAGTTGTGGCGCAGAGAAAAAATAAAGGCTTGTAAACAAACATCGTCGATTAAGGTGTAACTAAGATTTTTGGGTGCAGCAAAGTTTCGTAGAAGATTTATTAATGAGTTTGAAAAATTGACCGGTAAATTATATGAGTTCGTAAAGCAGGACAGTTCAATGCGGGAATGGAACTGACTCCCATATAAAATTCTTGTAGGAACTACAAGCTGCATCAATAAAAAACGAAGAGATACCATCCGGAACCAGTCTAATTATAAAGATGGCCAAAACAATGCTTGCAAAAATGGTATTGGGTTTATTTTGTATTAGATTATTATTAGGCAGGAAGATTTAATAATGACAGAATCGAAGAAATTGATAAAAAATGAAATGCTCTGGGGAAAAACCGTTGCAGTCATATGCAGTTAAATATGCAATAAGTGAAGGTAATTGAAATGTACATAATAAACGATAGAAGATAATAACAGAACATAGTGCGCTTAAGTGGATTTGAGAAAAGACAAAGCAGGGAAATAAAAGATTGAATAGTTTAAAAACGAGTGCAGGTAACCTGACTTTGCAGTCGAGTATATACCTGGAGAGAGAATGATTATAACCGATGCTGTATCAAGAAGGTACACTAGGAACACGAGTAACATAAGAATATAAAAGAAACAGCTTGAATACTTACCTTAGGCACATGCGGATGTAATAAAAGACCAGTTAATTTCACGTTATTTGAGTTCGAGCCAATATACAAAATAACCACGCAAAAAAAACAATGGAAGATGTTCTTGATAAATGTGAAGTTTGCCAAATGACAAAAAAAAAATTATGAGATGACAGCAAATTTATAGCAACAGAATCATAAATGGTAGTTTGCGGACTTGAAGCATTAGAACATGATCAAAAATATTTTATAATAAAATTGCATTATAACTCTTTATGCCTGGGACGCATGCTGTTCATAAAAACAGATACCATATTGTAAACATTGAGCGAGTGGTAAAATATAGGTCAGTACCCAAAAAACATAGCAACTAACCAAGGGAGAGAATTCAAAAATAAGTAATTGATAAAACATTGCAACAAAAAAAGAAATAAAACATTTTAAAGCAAGTACAGAACACTATAAATCAACAATGCGTGTAGGAATATTATAACGCACATTGCGCAATTTAATTATAAAGGATAAAAAGGTCAGCAAAAGTCTCCAGTGGATGAACAATATGCAAAATATATAAAAGATATAATAGCACGTATAATTCATCTATTCAGAAAAAACCCACGGTGGCATAGACTACAAGAATGTAAAGATTACAGAATAAAATATATAAGTATCAGGTCAATACAGCAAACGAATCCTTAAAACAAAATGGGTCGACCCTTAAAACGAACAAAAAGTTAGAGCCACGGGAACTCTAAATCATACAGGAAAACATAAGTTTTAGGGCAACAGGGGTAATAACGAAAAAATTCAAGAGTCGATCATATATTGGTAATGTAGAAAGACGTCAAGTAAAAAAAAACCGCAGGGGCCATATTAGTTTGTAACATTCACTGTTTAGAGAGCTTTGAAGCGTAAGATGTGGAGGAGAGTAACACTAAAAATAAATAAATACCTTAAACTAGGTTATAACTAATATCTTGTACAGTTAGAAAAACAATACTTAATTTTAAAAACTAAAATTGACAAATATTTTTAACCAATATTTTTTCGAATGCCTTGGTTAAAAGCGGGCGAGTTTCTCCAAGCAGCTTGTCTTCTAAAAGACAATGACATGTAAAATGTGACTATTTTTTACAGCCCCTTTTATTTATACAAGTTATCAATTTTCCTTGGAATTTGGTAGCAATCTGCTTAACTAAGATTTTACCTTGTTCTATCTCTAATTTAAAACAAATTTTCATAGATGCAAATAACGCATAAAAACTGTCGCAATACCGATTCTTGTACAGAATCGCTGATTTCTTGATTGAGATAGTCAAAAGATCATATAAGCCCACTTTTGCCCCTATAATTAAACTTATAGGTTTTAAGTAAATTCCTTACCCCCAATTCGAACAACAAAAAAAAAGGTTTTTTTGAACAGTAAAAAAAAAGTATATGTTTTTTGTACTAGAAAAAGAATGAAAGGAAAACATAGTGTATTAATATTATATATTGAACAATTATTGTCAAAAGGGATGAAAAAATTGTAACAATATAAACTTTAATAATTTCAACATTTTTTATCTTCCTACTTTTTAAGATTCCATAAACTATTCTGTCACTAATTTTACAAAAATTTACTGTAATAAACAATCTATAAAAATTTTTTACTACATTTTAAAAACCTAAAAGATTGTTTATAGCATAGAATCGATTTAGAAAACATTTTGACCTCTTTTATCGAACTTTTTAACAATACTGCATCATGGTAATATTTTCTTTAAAAATATTTTTTATAAAAAATACTACAATCTATATTTTCTAATTTTTTTCAAACAAATCATTTGCTGTTGTTGTTGTTTTTTTTTACCCATTTTAAACAGAAATCATTATAAATTACCGGCGAGGATCGCACCCCTTCCACTATAAAAAGTTCTTAAAATGTAAAGAAGAGGAGGCGTTTATATTTTACCGTACCCCCGACTCTTCACAGATCCAATTGCTATTCATAAGTATACATACCTTTTAAGTCTACATTTATTTATTTTTTTGCGGCAGAAGCAGGGGCAGTATCAGGCTTTAAAGTATAGAAATAAAAAGTATACTTAGGTTTCAAACTATAGCAGACCATATTATAACATTTCAAATACAATAAAAATCCATATACTGCGTTTATCGATATTTACCCATTTTTTAGTTGTGTTTTCCGTTAGTAAATATTACTATTTCTAGGGCTTAAATTTACATCTCAAATAGAGTTAGATTTGCTACATATTTATAATCATCAATAATTTATTTATATCAAAAAAAATATTTACTTGGATCGTACATCGTACAATTTTATTTTATACAAATAACAAACTTAGTTTTTTTTTGTAGGGTTATTAGTTGATTTTGTCAAGCCTGTACATTTAAATTATTCTTGACTAGGTTCGGTCGCTCCTTCGGCTTTTGACAAAAAATAATATATTAATCATTAACTTTCAGATTAATTAAACAAAAACAAGAATATAATCGTGTGGAAAAAAACTCGGCCATCGGTGTTAATATTTTACCCGGTTTTTTTACAAAAAACTATCTGTTCGGGTCGAACACTCAGATAAAAAGTATTTGTAAACTATAAAACAATTAATTAGGATATAAAGGTCTCTTTTTATGTAGATATAATTTGTTCTTCCATATTTTTAAAACTATTTATCTTGTACCGTAATTTTGCCGTTATATTCACCACAACTTCAAAATTGAAAAGGCCGTAGGATCAAAATGATATAAATAATATATTTTAAAAAGAGACTTTGTGTTTTTTGTTACTATTCATGTTTTGCGGGAAATTTTTTGAATTCATATGATTTTATAGAAAGTTTTTCTTTTTTTTACAAAAACAATTTTTACATAATTATATTTATCAAAAAAGGAATAAGAATAATGATCCGGGCATTATTTACTTTATAATACACCGGTTACTTTTAAAAACGTCTAAATCACCTTCAAATTACCTCAAATCACTTTTATAAAACTCAGCTTGATACGCAATTTATAAAAGTGTAGCCGTATCATTATGCATGGTTTATTTTCAATTGCGATAATAAAAATCTTGTGCCTAGGTACGCCTTTTTCTTAAAACTAAAATCTAAGATGGTTTTGGACTAGGGTTTCCAGTTTTGAAATCTCGAGAAGTTCGAGACAACATAAAGAGAAAATTCTATGTCGTAGCGAGATATCGAGAATCTCGAGATACGAGATTTTTAAAACCAACGAACTTCCGCAAGAAACGAGACTATAAAAACTCAAAATACCACAATAAAAACCCAATTTTGTATGTTTTTGCTTTTTTGCATTTTTGTGCCTGGTATTTAAGTTGACACAAAATAATGTTAAATAGTAAATAGAAACAAAAGTAAATACCATTTCAACATCTGTTAACTAAAAAAAGTATATAAAACTTTTCAATCTCGTTTTATACTTAAATGAAGTCACAACACGTTATAAAGATGATACTGTTTTTTTCGTGTTAATAGTTTACTTAGCTATATAATAGTAGTAAAGGTATATACTTATTTTCATACATCTGCTTATGTAATTCATTCATTTAGAAAGATTATACTATGCATAGGCGCTTTAATAATTCGCGATTGTTGTTATGAAAAAACTACCGGATAGGGCATTTTGTTTTTTGCATTTTTTCAACTTAAAATGTAGAATTAAAACGTTTTATCTTAGAATAAACATCTAAAAATGTTAGTTATAAATAATTATGGTAATTAAAAAAAAAAAAATTATAAATACACACATGACTGGCTTTTAAAATGTTTAGTAACAATAGATAACCAATTCAAAAAGAAAACTATTTTATTACTACTAAAAGCATATTTATTTTCTATACTAAGCCCGCATAAAAAATTTAGTGGAATATTATTGTTATAGGTAAGTTTATACAGTCGTGAATCTCGAGATATCTCGAGAATCTCGACTATTTGTATATAAAAAATACCCTCAAGTCTCGCAATTCGAGATTCGAGATTCGAAGTCTCGAGACTTGAAACCCTATTTGGGACTTTCAAAATTCTTATTTTTTTCTCAAGACGGATTTTAGCCCATTAACTCTAAGTTTAGAGGGTTACTCCCCCTATAAAAGCGAATGGCGTAAGCAATACTTCTTACAAAAAAAAGGATACAGAATATCATGCTTTAGAGCCGCAAAAAATTAACCAGCAAGAATTATTTCCGATTTGTAATTTTTTTAATAGTAATTTATATCACAAATACCTTAGGTTAGGTTTAGAAGGTTTTGATATGTCGTTTTAAAAAAAAAGAATGTCGCTATTTATTTGTGAAATGTATATACATTTTTTGTATACATTTTTCGGCCATATTCTGAAAGAACTATAATCTACGGATATTTTTGATTTAAATAAGGGATGGTGAAAAGAAGATATAAAAAAGAGTGACCATTTTTTACTGGAGTAGAGTTGTGTTATCGTTTTGCTACACGTAAATCGAAAAAAAAACAATGATTTTGAAAATAGTTATTTACTTCGATTTCCTTTTAAGCCAACTACTTACGTTCACCGTAAAAAAAAATCTTAGTAAGATTAGTATTTTCCCAATTGAAAATATTGTCGAGGAGTCCATCTATATCTTTCCATATATCCATTAAATGTTTGGTAACATTTAAATAATCAAGATATGTCTGTACGAATCCTCTGTCGTATTTATTGTAATGATAAAGTAAACTGCTGACCAGAAGCTTTTCTTGAAATCTCACGGTAAACCTACATGTATAATGCCCAAATGTGCTTGCGACACGGTTGATTTCCGTCCCATACTGACCTAGAGAGACAGCACAATCAACAAGGTATGAATCTAAATCCGCTTTTATTTTCTCTATAGTTAAATTTTCAGTTTTGATGCGTTTTTCGATAATTTTAGTAAGTAACCAATTGACATTTAGGTGCACTTCAAGTGCCACGGGTAATTTATAATGCGTTGTATAAATTTGTTTTATATATTTCGGCCATATTCCAACAATATTATATTTGGGAATAATTAGCAGATGGAAATCAATCTGCACTTTTTCTTTTGTAACTTTAGTTCCCAATTCATTTTCACACCCAGGAAAAAAATTAGATCTTCCAAATATTTTATAATCCTTTTCAAGCAATTCGCGTAGTTTTGGCATGTATTTCATCGTCAAGAATATTTTGAAACATATAAAACTGACAATAATGTTTACTTGGGTTGATTCTAGTAAGACAGCTTCGTATTTAACTTCATCAATGTAATTTCCAAATATGTTTTTACTAGTTGTTGGGGTATTATCTTCCACGGTATAGCAAGTTCTTGTCAAAATCAATTTTAGATCATCTCGTATGTTTTTCACAAACCATGACAATATTTCTTCTCTTACAGCCTCGTCTGGAGCTTGATCATAATTACTACATTCAAGTCCTTTGATTATTCTAATGAGTAAATTAACTACAAGATTTTTCTAATAACTCTCATTTAGTTTCTTGTAAAATTTAGTAATCTTGTAAAATATAGTGGTCTCTGCAATGGCTGGATCCTTTTCGTCTTTAAACCAAGAAAAAACAGTTGAGCATAGTGAATGAAAGCGGAAGACATTTTCTTCACTTTCATTTTCAGTGGTCTCCGAGTTGTTAAACCCTTCTCCTTTTTCACTAAAAATTGTATCCATAATCTCATGAAGATCTGTTGTTGTATCTAACTTCCAAGAAAGATTGTCCACTGTTGTATGAATGTTGTCTTCACTGATTTTTTGATATTTTGCTATAGGCCCATCTTTCTCATTTTGATCCATACATCCTATACTTTCAACCATAAATTGTAGCATCAAGATAAATAATATTCTTTTTTTGGCGCATCTTGATCGTAACATGGTATCCTTACGAAATTTCGAGTACATATGGGTGAAATAAAATAAAATATAAAAGAATAAAAATTCTTATTAATGATAACAGAAGTAAATAAATAAACCGAAACTTTGATTTATGAAAAAAAAATATAAAATGCTAAGGCCGTGTCTTTTTTCTAATAAACACGTGTTTTCGGGAACGTTTATCTAAAAACGTTCTTTAAAAAAAAACATATGTCTTTTTTGAAACTAGTAAACGTTTGGTATTGATGTTTATTAGAAAAATCAAATGAAAAATATAATGTGTCTTTTTTGTAAAAAAAAAGCGTTTTCATAAACGTTTTTATAAAAAAACGCCTGTTTATAAGACTGTGTCTTTTTTTACCACAAAAAACATTTTTAATCTTAAATATATAAAAATATAAAAAACACTTATTCATTCTCTTCTAAATTTGTGCAGCGCCGAATAAACATGTATTTACTTGTTTATTTATTATAAACCCTATAATAACCAAGCAGTTTACATATACCAATAAAACACGCAACCATTGTCTACAACAATAAAAGATGCACGAGCAGGACTGGCCCAAGAAACGATGGGGGGTACCCCGTTAACTATAGAAAAAAAATTATATGCCTGAATTTAAGGAAGTCTAGTTTTTTGTGCAAATATTTTTTTGATTTAAATAATTTAACACATTAATAATTTAAAATATTTTTAGTTATTTTTTTCTAAATAAAATTTTAAACTAAATTTTTTCAAAAAAAAAATTGCAAATTAGAATGCTTTAAAATGTGGTTTAGTCTCATATTTTATAAAAACGTTTTTACAAGTAAGAATAACATAGACACAGCCGAATAAACGTTTTTTAATAAAGTGTTTATTATGAAAAAAAAGACAAAAATGTTTAAACATTATTTATTATTTTCTATAAAATAAAAAATAAACATTTGATTTTGTAAACAACATTTTTTAAAAAACGTTTGTTAAAAATAAGAAAAAAAGACACGGCCTAATATTTCAAAAACTATACAATATACTTTTCTCGTAAAATATCTCCTAATAAGTTCTGCCGATAATAGTGAATGGATCTTTTTTTACTTTATTCGGTGTTTAAAGTTATGCAAAACTCTTAAAAACCATTTGGTGATTTGCATTTATTTGTTTATTTGAATATTTTCCTTGTATTTCGCCAACTAAGACTAAATATAAAGCAAGTATTCAAACTAACATAACTCATTATTGTTCAACTTTATACAAAATCAATTATTTTTAATTTAGATCTGTCTATTTTTGTAGATTACTTATATTCAAGAATCCTGTATTTGTTGTTTTTTGAATAAAATGAATGTTTAAATAATTTCCTTTACAGTAGGTTTTTCTTACACTAACAAAAAACTGCTATGAATCTCATAAAATATCTATTTCATAAATAAATAGTAAATTCTACAGGTTTTTAGAAAATAATTAATGCATGATTCAGGAAGCAGGTTGCAGGATGCAGGGGCACCGAAAAACATTGGCTTCTATCACATCATGGCAAAATGCAATTTAATACTATGGGGGAAATTTGCACCATAATTGTTTCCCTATATTGAATGTATTTTTGATAAGTGTGGGCACTGCCGGACAAAATATCAAAACTCTTTTCCTATTTTTATGGATATTGCTATTAGACTCAACAAATTCTAGGAATATATGGATGGTATAAATATAATTTTTTGCGAAAACATATTTTTTTATTAAAATCCACATAATTTAATTAAGAAATGCGAGGACAGGGATGCTCTAATATTAGTATTTTAAGAAATAGAAATTTTAAAAAGAAAAAAATCTGACAATTGAAGGATGTCAACGAAAAAAAAACTTCTTTATAAGACCTCAAGAGCTTTTGGAAGCTATTTTTTATTTAAAGATTGTAATTTTGAAGATGCTTTATTGCAACAAATTTGTATTATAAATAAAAGTCAAACACAGTTTGCGTTTTATTATAAATAAATTACCATGTAACTATCAGATGGGGATCAAAAATGCAATGCAATTCCGCATAACTACAATTAAATTATTTTTACTGCAAAAAACTGCATTTTTTGCATTTTTTTTTTCATGCAAGCAAACATAATTTTTAGAGCTTAAAAATGAATTATTGCAAGAATAACATTGCATTTGCATATAAAGTGCTCTTCTGTCCTTTTTTTAGGTTTTTTTTGCATAAGACCTAAACAAAATAAAGCGAAAATGCTGTAAAATTCTGCGGTTAAAAGCAAAAAAACTGTCAAACCTCATTTTTTTATGCAAAATTATACAAATACTGTTAACAAAACCTCTTTATATGTATAAAATATTTATGAAATCAGATACAGCAATTTATTATGCATCGCTTCAGTTTTTCCGTATTATATAAAAATAAAACATAAAAACGCCTGTCGGCATTTATAGATTATAGAACTTATTTCCAAACATATTAAGCACTCGTAACAGCATAATTATATAAATGCTGTTATATGACAATAATTTATGGTTCCGTCTTTTTTACACTGATGAAAATCACAGAAAAGTTACTTTGTATGTATAATCTAAAAACGGCTAATATTTGCATTACATAGTTTTTTATCATTTTACTTAAAAGCGTCTTTATATAGAAACTGCAAATTCGAAAAATCGATGAGTATCATTATTCTTTTTGGGATCCCCTTTTTTGCCATAATGGTCATTATAGGGGGCATCATGTTCGCTTTTCCCTTTAGGGCCCCTTTGGTATTCGGTGCCAGCAAAGAAGGTTTTTTTTTATACATCATCTTAGTGTCCAATGGCGTTTTTACTTAAAAAATGTTTTTATTAAAATCTATCGTATCTTTTCTACTACATTAAGTAAGACAAAAAAAAACAGCCTCAAAAATTTAAAATCTCAATAATATACTAAAAATACAAGAATAAATTATAATTGGATGCAGTGGCGTAACCAGGGGGGGGGCAAAGGGGACAAATACCCCCCTAGAAAAACTCACGCCTGATTTAAGAAGGGGTCTTTTTTTGGAGCGTATAGAACCCCGAAAATCATACTTTTTTAAAGTTTGTATTTTTTAGCCTTTTTTAAAATTTTTTCAGAAAAAATAAAAAGATATTTTTTTTGTTGTTTTAGCTCATTTCTTTTTTTTTGCCCTATCAAAAGACGATCATGGTTATGCCCCTGATTCGATAAAATTGAAGTTTTTTTTACAGGCAATATCCATTTTGCCCAGATAAAGGAACACTTAGTCATGAACGGTATGCAGAGTTATAAACGTTTAAAACGTATTTTTATGGTTAGTAACAAAGCAAAGTACATTTTGTTAGAGTATTTTGTAAAAAATGGATTTCTCATAAGATTAAAAAAGTATATTTAATAATTAACATTGCAATTCTAAAAAAAAACAGTCGTTTTACTTATACATTTGCAATCTTCATATTAAATTTCTATGTGAAGCCTAAGATCAATCGACAAAATGGCACCGAAAATATAAATTATTGGTAGCAGGTATAAATTCAGTGTGTTAAGAAAAAAAAACAACTGACAAACCATTAAAAATGACATATCTCTTTGTTTTTTTTTGTTTTTTTAATATAACACTTGCGACAATGAAAAGTGATATTATAAGTATAAACCGATAATATATATATGGATTGCGAACAACAAAAAAATGTATTATCATAAACTTTTATTCTGCATTTAAAGGTTCGAAACTCACCTTAATTTGCGTATTTCTTATGTTTAACAAAGCAACAGCTAAGCAGATCAGTTTTTTATATAATGTCTTAAATGCCTATTTTGCTTGCCGATTTTTACGACCGCAGTGACTCATTTTTTTAATAATTATACTTTTTGCACATGATATGATTTTTCTTGCAATCCATATAATTTTTTTTTGCAATTAATATGATTAATTTTTTTCAATCAAAATGATATTTACCGTTTTTTTGAAATTTAGAAATTTTTATAATTTTTTAATACTAGTTTATTTAAATGTAAAAATATTTTTTCTAATTTTTACTTTGAGCGTCACAGAGGGAGAAATATTTTTCTAAATGCATAGTAAAATAAAATATTTAACGCATAATTTTTATTGTGCAAAAAAAGAAACTTATATTTTCTGATTTTTAAAGAAAATTCATATTGATTGCAAAAAAATTCAAAATGAATGCAAAAAAATTTATACAGATCGCAAGAAAATTTAATCTTAATGCAAAAATAAGTCACTTTTATAGCAAAAGACAAAAGAAGGCTGCCTTGCCCATATACCGAGCGTGGCTTGTTTAAAAATTGATCTCTTGATGTTCTTCTTTATTTATTTCATTGTTTTCTCTTTTGTGTCATTTAGTGGTAGGGGTACCAATTAAATAGGACATATATATCTTTCTTATCAGGAGAAGATAAGAAGGAAGATGTTTCATAGCTGTAAGATTGACTCTTATTATTGCTTTAAAATAACTTCGTGCTCATGCATAGCTTAAGCGCGATAAAGACCTATTAATCTGTGTTAAAAAACAAATATAATTATAATATTTTTTTTTATGCAACCGTGTCATTTTAATTATTTTGTTTTTCCGTGTCAGGTGTATTTGCTCTAAAAATAATTCATAAAACCACCTATTAAATTATAATATAATATATGTACAAGCATTATACAGCAAAAAAGAAAACTAAAACATGTAAATGACGATAATAATTAAAAATATCATGGTTTTGCGTTGCATTATAGTGCACAAAACACATATTAAAGACTATAAAAAATAGCTAGTTTTAATTTTTCTTATTGAAAATGTAAAATATGATTTTATATGTGTTACTGTATAATACACCATGAAGGCATTTTCTTGGTTATATAGTATTAATATTTTAATATGTGTAATTTACGGTATATCTTAGGTCTTTTTTTTTGCACAGTTTCCTAAAGAAAAAGATGAAAATTATTAATAAAAGTCCTAAGTTAAAAGCAAAATAAGTCTGAAATTCTTGTATGGTACAGGTTGTATTTTTATGCGCTAAAATGTTTTTTTTTGTGATAAAGCTTGTCCAGATATCATTAAATGATTCTGCCAAGTATTCAGTTTTTTTTGTATAGAAAAAACAGAAAAAAATAACGACCTACTAGAAATTTCAAACCAAATTTTTTATACAACTTGGCATATTGTATTTGTCTAATATATTAAATGGTTAAGATAAAAAAAAACTGCAACGACTATATCTAAATAACTATAATTATGCCCGATGCCGTTTTATCATGCCGAGATTGGAATTCTGTAGTTATCTATTATTAAAAGTCTATATGCGATGACTTTTTAACTTTAGAAATAGTTTTTAAATAGGTGAAATGCAATTAGTAATTATATGTAATATTACCAATTAGTATTATTATTAAAAAATTAATACTAAATTGCTATATGTTTTTAATACTTAATTTATCCCCAAAATATGTAAAACATGTACAGGTTCATCGCAATCGCCAACGCAGGCAAAGTAGCTATGTAACTAGACATTTAAAGCTATTATAGATAATAGACTGCTATGTAGTCTCTGCTCATATGAATGTTATTAAAATAATACGACCAAACTTTTTATTTATCACATTAATATTGCCCACCCCAGTATTAATATTATGCAAAATGTCAACAACTATGGTAATATTAAAGGCAATAAAAGTGCTTAAAGTCTTTCTTATAAGTTTTTTATTATTGATAGTTTGCCATTTTCAACCTTAGAGTCTGCAGACTTTAAATCACTTTGTAAAAAATTGAACCCAAGATTTTCAAATTCCAAGCAACAAAAATATAAGTAATAAATATAACCAGACATATAGAGTCAAGTATGTTTCAAAAGGAATGTATTATCGGGTGTGAATTATGTTAACTTTATACGGATTGCTAGACTTTGTGTACAAAATATTCCTTTATGCTGTCACAGCAGATTTAATTATCTTTGATTTTGATCTGAAGCAAATCACTTTATCTATTAAATTTTTGCCTGAAAGTCATACCTCCAGTATTTAACAAAAACTTATCAGAAATTTTAAGTTTATGGGGACTCGATAATATGAAAAAGGCAGTGATACATGATGGAGCCGCCAACGAAACAAAGGCATTTGATGATAAGAATAAAATTAGCATTTTATGTTTTCACATTCGTTTCAGCTGGTCGCGACGAAATCTTAAAAGATACGAAAAACCATTGCACGTTAGATGTATGCGCATCTAAAATGGTTTATTTTTTACATTCGTTTAAATCTTCACAAAATTCTACAAACCCAACAATCTTTACCAATTTACCATACCACACACTTACTCAAGATGTCTGCACTCGCTGGGACAGTGCGTAGTATATGCTGAAAATAGTTTTTACCAGAAAAATGCGATAATATCGACTCTAGAATTTAAAAAAAAAATTAAATGTGATGAAAGGTTTGCATGATGACGACTTTCACCTCTTAACAGACCTTTATCTAATCAGAATTATTTTTAAAATTCACACCTCATACCATAGGGTTAACCCACGGAACGTCTTCTCGTATTTTGCTAATAACATACCAACTGAAATCTCTAGTACTCTGTGAATGTACAATATATGCACCAGAGGTTCCTTTTAATTTTTTTAAGATTTGATTTTCAAATTTATGCAGTTAATAAAAGAAAAGCAATCCAATAAAGCAATTATTATCAAAGTGCTCATTTTTTGATTCTAGATATAAGAGTCTAAGGGCGTGTTTTTGGTTTGCGTATGCAAACTTTTTGGGCCGCATTTACAGTTAAATCGTCAATGCGCATTGAAT
>JAQFYM010004197.1:0-16215 GCA_034694785.1 Agrenia bidenticulata | reverse complement strand
GGGGGGGGGTGCTTGGGGGTGCTGCAGCACCCCCCTCCAAAAAAATTTTGTCCCCTGAGTTTAAGGAGGGATCTTTTTTTAGGGGTGTAATTCTTAAAAAATAGAGACTAGAGAGAAAAACTTATTTTTAACAAAATCTTGAAATAATTTACTATTTTATGTCAACTTTTTTAAAACCACAATTAAGCAAAAAAAAATTGCAGCACCCCTTTTTTTGATTTCCTTAGCTACGCCACTGATACAAGTATAAACGTTTTACTTTTTCTTATCGCGTCTTAAAATCTTCGATAGTTATTATTACATGTGGCTGCTAGATACAAAACCAAAACTATTTTACACCGAGGATGCAAAAGATGTCATTTTTATTTTTTTATATATCATATCTAAAGTCAATAAAAGTTTAACAATAGATCAAAAAAATCACATTTAAAATGTATTTTTACCGCTTATATTGTAGCTTGGATATATAATTATATCTATCTCTGTAATTTTTGCAATAAATTCTATTTGTTATTCGGCACCAAAAAAATATATGGGTGAATAAAATATAAATAAATTTTGCTTATTTCGTACAAAATAATCAATTAAAAACAGTATTTTTATATTACACAATGTCTTTTTATTGTATTATACCTGGGGTGATATCCAAAAAATCAGGGGGGGACTCTTACTATTTTTTACCAGGTAGTCTACAGATGCTGCAAGCTTTTTTTTGTGGTTTAAAAAACTTTTTCTAGTTCAAATTTTTTATAATCGACATTTTTGAGCCGCATTGCCCGTGCATGCAACTGTATATCAAAAACAATACAGTTAGTCAACAAGGAATCGTTCTTTTTTCTTTCGTAACCCTGTATTGTTGCTGCAAAAAAAGCCAAGAAAAACAATTAACTTCTTAAAACGTTTATAAGTTACCTTTCCGTTATAAAAAGTAGAAACATAATAGTAAAAAAGAATTATTATGCATCTACATTTTTTTGCCAGAAAAAAAACACGAAAAAAGATACCTTATAAATTTATTGACTTCTATATGTCACTGAAAAAAAAATGATTTAGAAACGAAATTTTCTATGTTATTAGACTTTTTTTAAAAGAGAGTACTTCATTCTATATAAAATCAATATATTTTTAGATTAGATTTTGCATTGTTAGCTGCACATTATTAAGCTATATCTGCTTTTCCTGGCAAAAACGAAAGGTAGTGTCTTTTTTTCTTTTTTTTAATATACGTTTTCTCAAAAGTGTGTTTTGAAAAGGCAAATGTGTATTTTTTCTACATTAAAAAACAATAAATGGTATTTAAACATTTTTTTCTTTTTTTCATAATAAACACTTTTTTAAAAAACATATATTTCACTGTTTCTTTTTATGTTTACTTGAGAAAACGTTTTAACCAAACGGCGTACGACCTTTTTTAAATGCATTATTACATTTATATTTTTTTGCCAAAAAAAAATTACTAAATTTTAAAAATTTATTTTTATAAAAGTTATTCTGGTGAAATTTTATTTTTTGAAATTTTTTCATTTGAAATTTTTTTTTTGAAAAGTTTTGTTTGTAAATTAAGTAAAATCGCAAAATATCTTGACAAAAAACAGATTTTTTTTAAATTCAGGCATGAAAAATTACGTCTGAAGGGGGAGAAAGTACCACACCCCATAACAGTGTGTACAATCCTTCCTTTTTTTTTTTTGCTCAATAAATTTTTGCAAGTTTTCGATTTTTCATATAAACTGCATAGTCATTTGAATATTTATAATAGATAAATAAACATGTAAAGAAACATGTAAATACTTGTTTTTTGTAGCGCTGCACGCATTTAATAGAAAATAAATAAACGTTTTTTTAAAGAAATGGATTTTTGTTAAAACCGTTTTTTACTAAGAAAAAAGACACGCTTTTTTATAAACAGGTGTTTTTTTTTACAGAACGTATATGCAGCGAAGTTTTAAAATAAAAAAAAAGACACAACTAATTTTTCATACCATTTTTCTAATAAACATTTATATAAAACGTTTATTAATGTAAAAAAAAAACATTAGTGTATTTTAAAAAAACGTTTCTAAGTAAACGCTCCCAATAAACAACGTGTTTAATAGAAAAAATTCACGGCCAAAAATTTTTATTAATTTTAACGCCGACTTTTGCACATAGGTAAGTGTTATGTTTTCAAGGCTATCTGTAAGATGTAATTTTTTTACCATAAAAAGTACATACAAATCGACAATAACTTTTTTTTTCTAAAACTTATTTTCAATAAAGAAGATTTTGAATTTACAGTCATCTAAAAAAAGGCACAATTATTTTTTTTTAGTTATATAAAAAAAGGCATTCTCCAAAAGCCAAGAAAAAAAAAGCCTAACAGAAAAAACCCCATAAAAAATCTACGGCGCGTAAGAATGAATATCAAAAACAAGCAGTCTGAGCAGCCGTATACCATAATTTGTCTTGCATTTAAATTTGTGTATACATTTTTTGCGCAAGCTTACACTATCATAGTATTTATACTAGGGTTTTACGAACCAACTTATCGCGTTTTTAAGTCTGAAATTTAGCTGATTTATATGTTTTTCGTGTTGCAAGTCATAATATATAGCCTTTATGCAGACTAAAATAGTATTTTTATGTTTGAAAAATTGTTTTATCGCAAAGAAGCATGTAAAACCTTTTAAAGAACTAAAAATACATATATTCGCAAGTTAGTGCATATCTGCGTTTTTATAAGCGCAATGCGTACAAATGATACCTAACAAGTATATTTTTTAGTTAGTTTTTTCTATTATTTAATTACAGCTTTACTTTGCTTATCAGGAACATGTTTTTCTTAAGCCTTAACTAACAGGTGAAATTTTTATGGTTTTATGATATTACATAAACACAAAACAACTAAAAAAAAGAAATTAACTGTAAACAAATAAAATAAAGTTATTTAGATAAATCGCTTTGCATATAAAAGCTTAACTGCAAGCGTTGTGTACTACGTCAAGGCTTTTTACTGCTTTATAAAGCATGTATATTAAAAGACACAAAGCTATCCATGAAATATGTATTTTTTTTTTAAAAAAACGAAACGCATAAAAAAACAATAAAAGCAGTGTTTAAACGGTAAAAAACACACACGAAAATATTGTATAATTATTTCTACGAATAAAAAAATTAATAAAATTAATAAAAAAAGTTTTTTTTGTAAAATCAAGCCGTGGCGTAGTTTATTTATAGATTCTGACCGTTTTTTTATAGTTAAAAATAAACCTCGATTATCCCTAATTCTGTTATCTGGCCAAAATTACGTTTTTTTATACCCGAGGCTACCGCATAATTACGGTTTTACTGTAAATTGCTAAAAAATAGTTGTTTGGAACATATTCTGTTAACTATGTACATTATATTTATTTTGAAAAAATATTAGGATAAAAAAGGCTGCAACTAGTGATTTTGAGAGCTTGGGTTCTGTGCAAACTCCGAGCGCAATGATATATATAAAAATGACTACAATTTACCGAGTTAAGAGTATCGAATTATACGAATTGCAACCAATAATTTTTCAGATCAAATAGAAAAATAAATTAGAAAAATATATCAAGGAATGCAACCAGTTTATTGCAATTTTGTGTAGTTTTTGGCGTAAAAAATGCTGAATATATGTTTTGGCTTGATGCGGCTGTATAACTAACTAATAAATAAGTAACTGATTTTTTTTTATGTAAAACAGTATTGAACAATAGTATGTCTGGATCGAAGTTTGGCACAAAACACAGTGACTAACAGGGATGGATCTGTTACTTGGCGCGTGGGGCGCTGGACAACGGGGTCCGCATGCTTAGGGCTGCTTTAATTACAAAAAAACGCAGATTATAGTGAATTTTGTACGGTTGCACAAGAAGTCTGCATTAATCATACAAAGTGGACCTAAAACCACTTTTTAACCAATAAAGAAAAATACTCAAATTATACATGTTTTTGAGTTGTATGATAGCACATATTGCATATGCTTAAAAGCAATCGCTTTTGATATACTTATTAAAAATGTTGGTCGTGCTGCTGGCGCCTTTTAACCGCATGTAACTTGCCTGTGCACTCAAAATTTTATTATTATCAAAGATTGGAAAAAAAAAATATGACATTTTAAAACATTAAGTAATAAAAAAAATCAACTATTAAAAATCATTTGCTAAAATATAATTTACTTATCAAGCCAACAACCATGCCCGCAAATTATATTACATGCTAACACAAAAAATATAAATTTGCTACACTTTTTGCAGTTTACGTATTGCTTCTAATACATTATTTTTTAAAGTCATTTTAAGCGGAGCAACAAAAAAAGATTTTTTTACAGCAGCAAGTAGTTTTTTTGATATATACAGGACGGTCGCTAGTAGTTTTTTTCGGGGTATGGTTTGTGGTAGTTTAATATTTTTTTACTATATATTTGCCTTTTGTTAGATCTTTTGGCAAATAATATAGCACATCGTACACTCTGATAACACTAGAAGTAAAAAACTGTTATTTTTTTGCATAATGTTCTATTTTTTTAACGCTGCGGCTCTTAGTTCTTTAAAAGGTGTCTGTCTTATACGATAACAAAATTTCTATTTATAAGTTTACCCACTAAGTATAATACGTAAATTTGCGTATTATCATATATTTAATTAACCCCAATACGGTATTTTGCGCTATTTTTTTATCACCAACTCAAACTTGGTGTTATACAGATTCCATATTAACGATTGTGTTATACATTAGTACAAGTTCGTTGCATTTAAACGCAAAAAAGAAACACCAGCTTAATATAACAACGATTTACCGTAAAACTAAAATTGCAATTATTAACCATTGGCAAAATTAACACAAAAACTTGTTAAAAACCCCGTGTTTTGTTAGCCTATTTTTTACCCTTGTTTTTATTGTATTTCTATTGCCATTGAAAAACATATTCTATTAAATTGTTATTTATGATTTTAATTTATGAAGTTTTTTTTGCATAGAAAACTATTTAATTGCGCAAAAATACGTTTCCTGCAAAAAATATTATGCTTTGTGCATTGAAATTTTGTTAAAACAAGTTTTTATGTTTTGTTAAAGCTTTTGGCAGACTCTATTTTTTCCAGAAAATAGATTTTATGTCATAAATCGATTTATCACATACTAAAAGAACTGAAATCACAAAATGCTACAAATTTTGCATACAACACAATATTAAATTTTTTTCTGTAGATTATATGTGCAAAAAATAGTGCGCTAGGGGGGCGTTTAATTCCTAGATCCTCCTCTGGTAACAATGGACATACAAAATAAAAACACTCTTTATCAAAAAACTATTTAAAAAACAATACAATCAAATATGTACTTTGCGTTGTCTGCACAACGCCGTGACTTATCACAGATTGCAACAAGTAACTTGCGGTTTTTACAAAGCGAACGTTCTATATACAGAAGTAAAAAAAAGCGCACACTTGGCAGCATAGGAAGATAGTGAACAAACTCAATCGCTTCTGAATATTCACAAATGGTAAGATAACAAGATTAATACTATTTAGACAAAAACTTGCTAGTCTAAATAAATTTAAAACCAAGACGCTTTTTTTTACTTTTTTGATGAGTTCTTTCTACGTCTCTTTTACTTAACCGCCTAGTAAGACTTTTTTAGTTTTTTTATAATCGTAAGACAGCAAAAGAGTTCGAAAACTATAAACGTTAAAAAAAGGCTATAGCGTACTAAAATATCAGATGAAATTGCTTATGTTAATAGATTACTGTATTGTTAGTTTTTTGCTATGCACTTGATGCTGTAAACTGCATTTTCTTTGCGTATATTACACATATGTAGTTCCTGTAATTGTGGCACCCTTTACTGTTGGTTATAAGTTTTTCCGTATAGTAACAGTAGTAATACAAAAAGCGACAAGAACTGTAACCTTATTGTATTTTATTCAGTATTTTGTTTTTTAAAATCTCGTTTTAAGTTTACGGTATTGCGCTTGTGCACTTATCATCAATCATTGTTATTCGGGAATTTTAGAATCCCTAAATTAACTTATGTTCAGAAAAACAGTTCTTTAAAATTTTATTATTGCTAATTGTATTGATTTTACTGTTTTATGAAATTTAAAAGCATATAAAATGTTTTAAACTAAAAAAGCAAGTTGCTGCCAACGAAACTGTATTTGTAATCGTATCTATAAACTGATGTAAATATGTAAATACATTAATTGCTTCTAGGTTAAATATGTAGGAAGAAAAGCCACAAAGCACAACATATGTTAGAAAGTTACAATATATTTTTCAAGCGTACTGTTAATAAAGGCAACACATATATTTTTTTTAAAATAAATGTGGCGCGCTTAGCGAGCCATCCGCACCCAGCCCGCCATCTGGGGCCTAGTAAAGCTAAAATAAAACGAAAATTAATTTCAAAAGCAATAGTTTTTTTTTCTGGGAGTGCATTTCTGCTAAAAAAGATACAAGTTGCTTATTTTTATTTTTTATTTAAAAATTTTTTGTAAAAAATTAAAAAACTAAAAAAAAACGATTTTTCGACTAAAATATATTTTTTTGACAAACGTTATGTATGTTAACTTATTTTATCCATATATTTGTTTTTGCCTCCTCCTCTTATATTTGCCTGAAGGCGCGCTGGGCGCGGATGGCGCGCTGGGTGCATATGGCGCGCTAGGCGCATAAAGCGCGCTGGGCGCGGATGGCGTATATGGCGCTCTAGGTGCGACTGGCGCGCTAGGCGCAAATGGCGCGCTACGCGCATATGGCGCGGATGGCGCGCTGACCGCAAATAGGGCGCTGGGCGCGGATGGAGCACTGGGCGCAAATGGTGCGCTGGGCGCAAATGGCGCGCAAATGGCGCGCTAGGTGCGGATGGCGCGTTAGGCGCGGACGGCGCGTTAGGCGTGGACGGCGCGTTAGGCGCGGACGGCGCGTTAGGCGCGGACGGCGCGTTTCGCGCGGACGGCGCGTTAGGCGCGGACGGCGCGTTTCGCGCGGACGGCGCGAATGGCGCGCAGATGGCGCGCAGATGGCGCGCGGATGGCGCGCTGCGCAAGCCAGAATAATAGAAAAAAAAGCTTTTTTATATTTTTTTTTACTGTTTTTTTGTGGCTTTTTATGTAATTATTTTTTGCTTTGTTGTTTTATTCAATATGTTCTGTGCATGTATGTTTTGTATATATATAAGATCAAAATGAATTTTTATGTTTTTCACGACATTAAAGGCCTTTTTAGTTATCTAATAAACCCAGAAAAGATTAATAGTAAACACAAAAAATTGTGCAAATTTTATATCATGCGAATAAATACAATATAGCAAATAATGACTATATCAATAGTCTTTTTACACAAAATAAAAAAATGTGTATATACAGAGTATTTGCATATTTAAAAACAAAAAAAAAAAAACAATCTTGCATACAAAATCAAATGACAAAAAAAAATATTTTTATTAATTTTATACATTTTTTTGATACAGTATTTTTTTTCGAACATAACTAGCCGACTAAAATTTTTTAGATAAGTGCGTTAACAGAAAAAACGTAAGTTATATATTGATAAAACAATTAAGGCCCTGTTCCGATTTTTTGTCCCGGGTGAAAAACCCCGGGTGAAAAAATTTTTATCTACCGAGGATTTTTTTTACTAACACGAACCTGACTGAGTCGACCCAAGCCATAAATAACCCTAGGTTTGGTAAACCGGGGTGTATAAAAATAGTAAAAGTGTTTTCCTTAGATGAATTCCCCCGGGGTTTTTTTCTCCCGGGGTCACCCCGCCGGACCTGTAGCCTAATTTTATTACGCAATAACCCCAGGCAAAAAAATCGGAGCAGGGTGATAGTTTCGTTTTTTTAAATATAAAAAACTAACGTTTTTTTGTAAAAAAAAAAATCTTGAGATTTATAATATATTATATTTTTTCATTGTCAGAATAATTAATGGATATAAATTGCAAGTTTTTAAAAAAATAAAATGTATAAATTCACACAATTAAACCCTTTACGAAATGAAATATATAGGACAAATTTTTGTTTTTATTTTCTAAAACCAATGGAAAAAACTCTTAAGAACATGCGGATTTTTGCAAAAATTACTGTCTAAATGCGCAAATCGGCAGTTATATATATAGCAATTTTTACGTTTTTTATTTGCAAAAAACAGATTCATTTCGATTTCTACAATAAGTATATGAAAACTTAAAAACATTTTTTTTTTTTAATATGTGCAAGCAGTTTTTTTTTCTTTCTTTATGCATTGACATAGGATCCGTGTATCGCACGTTTAGATATTACCTTTATCATATATAGAAAGTTTAATGCAATGATCAAAACGTGTCGGGTAAAGAGTTTTACTATAAAAACATTTAAAAGTACTCTGACCGTACAAAAGCAGCTTATACCGTCAATACATCTTAATAAGTAAGTATAATACAAAAAAATGATAATTTATCATATTGTGATATATTTAGGCCCGTAGGAAGGTAAGCTTGGAAAACACCCGGGGCCCCCTGTTTATGTATTTAATGTAAATAATGTTTTTTAAATTACAAAAAAATATGAAATATGTAAAACAACTGTGCAAATAACTACATGGGTACGGTGTAGTAGTATACTGTGACTTTAAAAAATTTTATACCTACTATTATATAAATTTAATAATCAGAACGCTTAAAATGTACAATTTTTTTTGTGTGCGACGCAAAGACACTGTGGTTTTTTGGTTACACAATTTGCATTTAAAAATGATGCACAAAGGATATTTTTTTAAACAAACAGGTAATTTAACAAAAAAAATAATAATAAGAAATCATTCGAATTTTACTATAGCATATGTTGTAAGCTTGACACGAAAAACTATAATTTAAATGTTTTTTTTAAAAAATATGCTTTATGTGTTAAATTGTTAGCGCAAACTTTGCTATTTTTTTTCAGTGTAAGGTTAAAAAAAATTACTTGTGTACAGTTCGCTAGTACTTTATTTAAAAGCAGCAAGGTAAATTAGATTAAGGTTAGTTATATAGAAAAAGAAAAAAAAATACGTTGTAATTATAACGTTTTTTTGCATTTGCAACAGTACAAAGCTACTGGTTTTGCGTAATGTAAGGTTATTCAGTGACATTTTTTTAACATTACTTACTTATTGGTTTTTCTGTCCTACAAAGGGATACAAACTTACATATAGGTGTGTAAAATCGTTACAGATGTATCATTTCATGCAGATTTAGTTTTAAACCTGTTTTATTAGCCATATTTGTAGTTTATGTGTAGGTAAAACAAATATGATGCGTTTTTATAGCAGTATAAAGTTTCATATTTTTGATTTGTAAAATAGACGATATTCAATCTAAATTGTCCACTAAATGCCGTTAAACATGTTTTCAGATTGTATTAGAACAAAAATAAAACTAAATATATAGAAATATAGGCTACCAATTTTTTTTAAAAATCAATTTAGTCTTTTTATATCTGATGTTGCAAATTTTGCATAACTTGACGTTTTTAATCTAATATGTGTGTGATAAGAGCGCTTCAAAGATTTTCCTTCTGTTCCTATTTTTTGCGTTTTTTATGCACGACTACAAGTAAATTAATGTGTATTTCTGTTTTATAATGTTTTTTTTTTGCTTGTTTTATTGTAATTTGCGTTTGAAAATTTACACAATTGATTCAGATACAAGTTTATTAATGATGTACTTAAACGAGGCTTAGAACTTTTTATTAAGCAAAAAGAGTTCGTTTTCAATAGCAAAGTAAAAAACAAATTTATTCAGTTAAACATATGTTACAAAAAATGCTAGGACTAGATTTTAAGTCGTAAACATAATATAAATGTTTGCTTAAAGTATCTTTTTATACATAACGAACTCATTTTATAGGTTTCATCAAAAAAAGTAAAATAATTTGTATTTATGGTTAATACCTATGTAATTTTTACAAGTGTTTTATTGGTAAAACTAAGTTGTAATGTTATTTTTATTAGAAAAATAAGTATATGAATATAAGGCACTGTTTTTTTAAATATTAATTGCCATTTTAAGTTTAAATTGTTATTTTTTGCATTTTCATTTACAAACAAATTTAAAAAAAACATGAATGATATGAAATATCCTTTTTTAATCTATAATAAATAAAAAATTTGTTTTAATCGCAGTTTTTAGGTTACGGCGCAATAAACCATATTAACATTTTTTTATCACAAAAACTAGTAATAAAAAAAAATTTGCTAGTGACCTAAAAATACTTGATATATGTATTCACACTTTTTTTTTGCAAAAAAAAAAAATCATTTTTATGCGCCTTTAAGTATTTTTTATGTAAAATGCAGCATAAAGGTACAGCTACACTTTTCATTTATATATTATGCAAAAAAAGGGTTTACCCTTTAGAAGTCTACAGATAGAATTCATTCATGATATAAATGTTAGGTCTTTGTAACATTGTTTTTTTATTGTACATACACATACACTTTTAGTACCTTAGTATAAGATCTTTTATATTATTTATCGAAAAATAAATATTTTTAAACGACAAATTTGAAAAAAGGATTTTTTTATATAGATTTGCAATATAATGGTATAATTAAACAATATTTTTTTCATAGATAATGACGCTGAAAAACAAAAAAATATGTATTTCTACACCACTAGAAGCGTAAAAAAAACTCATTACGTCTTCTTCGAAAACTAGAAAATATGACTGTATGGTTTATTATTAGACGTAAAAGTTTTTTGCTGGGTTAATAGAAAACTCTACATTTGCATTTGGCAACTAGAATTTTTTATATCTGTATGAGACCCCCTCATTGTAGAAAAAAATTAGTGTGGGGGGCCTTCATTTACAATTTTTTTCATTGTTGGCTACGTGCCTGATTATATTAAATTTTCTTTAAGTTTAATTTTAATTAAATTTAGGTAAAAAATATAAATAATTTTTTACATATGTATATATGTAGATAACTTACACAGAACAAATTTTTGTGCCTTCTCACTACTGTCTCTATATGAAATCCTTTTTTCTTGAATTTTCGGGCTTTTGGGACACAATCCCCGCATTTAATCATGCCTGCTTTTTGTATATAAGCACGCAATGTTGTGCACGCTGAGCAAGAAGGGTGCGTTACTTAAAAAAGGATATAAAGCTAAAATGGGCGCATACGAATTCTGTTTACATATTAGTCGACTAACATGATACTTATATTTTTGTGGTTGACACGACATTGGATATACTGAAAGTTTTGTATACATCCTTTTATTATGTAAAAAACAAATATTTGTTTTGTTAAATAAAAGCTTAAAGGTGAATTGCATGTCGACATGAATTTGTCTTTTACATACAAAAGTTTTTTATTATCCGCTTAAAAAGCGTATAACGCTCTATAAAAATTTATCCGCGAATAAAAAATGGCAACTTCTACAAATCATATGACAAATAACAAACGTTTTTGTGTTAAAACATAAAACGAAAAACAGTTCTATACAATTATAACAAAAACTGAAAACTTTATATTTGTCAATAACCGTCTCGTTACGTAAACATACGAGTAACAAAAATGTATTATACAATTTATTTAAACAAGGTTTGCTAGAAACATACTACCGAAGAACTCCTTACCAGGTTCTAAGTCATAACAGAAATACCAGCACTTTAAAAATGTTTTAACCTCATTAAAAACTACTAATAGTGCTTTCTCGTAATATTTGTACCTTTTGTGTATATTTAGTTGCAAAAAGTCACCCCGAATAAGTTTTTTATCTGTACACAGAAATTTTCGGTTCGGCAAACAATAAATGCTTGCATAAAAATAGAAGAACAAAAACAATACAGCAAATAAAAGCGAAAATAAATAACCGTATCTCATATTTACATTTTACTCATTTCAGCTTGTTTAAACAGAAAATTTATTGTAAAAAAAGTTTAAAAATATTAATTTTTTGTTTTTTGTACTTTATTATTACTTTTTATGGTTTAGCTGTTTTTTGTACTTTCAAAAAACTCCGGATGTATTCCAGTAAGAGTTAACTACAATAAAACAATAATTTTTTTTGTGTAAGTATATTTACATGTTTACAAGTGATTGCATTTTTACGTGCGAAAATTTATTTTTATCACTTTTTTTGCTTACGCTTACACAATAAAAATCTAGTGTAGTATTTCTCATAGTATTAAAAGCTTTTATTCAAAATTATTTGTAAGTATACAAAAGGGTTTTGAGTCAATGTTAATAAAAGTTTAGACAGTATCTAAAAAACGCTATCTTTTAAAATTTTTGTTACTCGGTCGATAATAATTTTTTTTATTTTTACTAATTAGCATTTCTGAAATTATACATAAAACATACACTCCATAACATTTTTTGCATGACAATGGAAAAACACAGCAACAAAAAGATTAGTGGATGCATAAGCTTTGCACACGTAAGTAAAAGCATTTTGATAAAAAGTATTAATTTATGCAGAAAAAATTTAAAAATAACTTCAATTATACATTTTAAGAAAATCCAGGGGGCTCAGCACCTTTTAATATATGGTTTAAAAATCATAAAGGTCTGAGCTTCTACATTTCGAGCCCTTGCTTCAACCCAAAATATCAGCACTGATTAAACTCACATAGATTGTATTTTGCATGTATTAATAAATAGATTTTTACCACAAAAAGAGATTATTATAGGTAAACAATACCAAACCTTTGTAAATATAGTTTTTGTGTTTCATTCATATAAACAAAATAAAATTAGCGTTTTAGTAGTTAAGAAAAAAACTAAAATACAAATAATTTGGTCAGGTGTATGTATTAAACAAGTAAAAAAATATGGGAATTAGGGGCTGAGGTCTTTTTACGATGTTATTGTAAAATGTACTTAGCACCAATACTTTTAAATAATTAATTGTATCTTCATGCGCTTTTAGCTAAACTAAACCTTGTAATGGCTTCAGGCATAACATAGGTTCACGTCTTGATAAAGCAATATTTTCTTCCATTAGCCCAGGAAGGTGTTATAGTGGATATAAAAAAAAAAAAAGACGAACTGTTATCAATAAGTTTATATGATAGAGTTTTTTTAACTTGTTTTTTGTATATAAGGTTTTTTTTCTGATAAATGAACACCGTTTACTGCAGAAGTTATTTCATCATCTGTGCAAGAAGTCTTGCTAGCTTTAGGCTTTTATGCTTTTTAAAGTGGTTTACAGGTTAATGCTACTTTTTATGCGGTTTTAGTATATACATATCTGTTATTTTACAGTGTTTGCACATATAAGTAAGGTATTTATCTAAAAAGAATCGGTGCTACAGTTGAATTACGTTTTTATACAACTACAATACAAAACATACTTTTATTCAATTTTGCGTCGTACTATTTCTTACAATAACTTGTAAACTGTAGATCGTTTACTGATACACACTTTATATACCGTATTACAGCAAAAAAGGTACAGAATTTATCGAAAATGCTTATTGACAAAAAAAGCTGTTCTTAGGCATTTTTTGTCATCTAGTTGGTACCTTTTTTAGTCGATCCAAGCACAAGCCGCAAGACATACCCAGAAAGAGATAACTAAACTTATATGGACAAGAACACGCAGTTTTTTGGTTATACATACCAACGCTTTTGTAGAGAAGTTTATTGCTAGGGAATATAAAAAATAGAAAATGAAATAAGAAAAATACAGCGGTTTGAGTATACAAAATCGCCTTTTTAGTTTCAGGTCGTACACCACTGTATCCGTGGTGAAAGAAATTTCTTACTTCAGAATTTGTAGATGCGAAATGTAAAAAACCATAAAGTCATGTATGCATAGATTTCTGCAAAGCGGGCAAAAAAACAATGATGCAACTGTACCTTTTTTACTCTACGCAGTAAGCGCCCATGTTAGCTTAATTGGTACAAGAATTCGTACCGTGACTTATCTTGTAATAAGAAAGAAGGTTTTTTTTTTGGAACCCACTAACAGTTATTTTAAACTCGAGTCTAAATATAACACAAGGCTTTAAAATATAGTCGTTTAATTTACGTTCAACGTACACTAGTATAATATACACAAACCAAGTTTGCGTGACACGTAATTCCGGCAATGTAACAATTAATATTATCGAGATACATACTTGCTTTTTGTTGTTTTGGCATATGTCGTTTGGTATAGAAAACGTCATACCGGGCGTGAGGCCTGCTTAGGTGGTACCCGGATTTATGCAGCACGATATCTAGTATATAAAAAATTATAAAATGGGAGTTTTTCAAGATTTTTCCTATAGGAAAATAGGAAATACTAACCGTAACAAAATGATAATCCTGTGTAATATGCAAAGTAAAATTTACTAACTCGAAGTATAATGTACATATAAAAAGGGTTTTTTATTTGGTATATAAATAGCTTTAAAAGGCTCTTATGTAATAATTTTAGTTTATATTGCTTTTGCAAAGGCGTAATAAAAGCATTCTAGTTTTTTGAAAGTGCTGGCTTTAATCAAGAATCATTGCCGTTTGAAACGCGTCTCACGAACCGGGACGGTTTTTTCAGGCAAATGCAGTTTTTACGACGAGTTAAAAAGTGTGAATATTATAAACACAGCTTGCCAATTCCTGCGGAACGGCAGTGTGTATAATTAAATGTGTGGTTTCTTTTTTTCTTAATTATGTCTTTTTCAAAGGAAAAAGGATAACCACAAAGATGACCAAAAGACAACCATCAGCAAGCGATTCATATATATTTGTACAAGAAAAGGCAATTAATGAAACACAAATGCATATGACAATTACATAAAGTATTGCCGACTGCTCAGGATAACATAATAACACATATTAATATTTTCTTAGTCAATACAGATAAAGATGCATCGAAGAGATACAAGATAAAAAAAAATGTTGCTCGTTATGTTTGTCTTTGCCACGCATATGTATTGTAGATATTGTCTGTCGTAGTTAACAAAACATTTAAAAGTTATGTATAGTATAAATGAATACCTGATATAAAAGAAATTAGAAATTCCAAATTAATATAATACTTTTATTTTGCAAAAAAAAAACTTCTTTATAAAGTAATGGAAAAGGATGTAGAGATAAGAAAAAAATTTTTTTGTTTAACTTAGCTTGACATGTTTTTTAATAGTTTTTATTTAAGTTGTTCTTCTTAATTCACCATATTTTTTGCTAAATTTTGTAAAAACGCCTGTTTATGTATACACAGATTACGTTGTTTTTTTACTTAGATTACTTTCGGCAAAATTTCTTATATTTTACCTATATCTTTAAGCCAATTACAATGAACTTAAGTTGTAAAAACCGGTAATACTTATGATTTCCGACCAAACGTTAATTTCGTATTTTTTGCTAAGATTACTTTTACGACAAGTTTATTTTATGCGTAGAGTCTTCCGAGTTCACAGTCAACAATATTTGTATACTTTACGTTAAAAATTTTTGTTTTTTTCTTATTACATTTTTTCGACAAGTATAACAAGTGAAATATAGTTTCTTTTTTTTTGTTGCATATGACAAGTAGTTGTTGGTCATTACTACTATATGGTTGTCACAAAAAAAAAAAAAAAAATATAACGACAAAATCTTATAAAAGGTTCACGAACTCCATGAAGATATTTTTCGGATATTAAAAACGTTGTTCATATCTTTTATAGCATAAAATTTGGTACTATATTAAGTTGAAAATAAGTAATTAAGTAAAAATATTCTAGTGGATTCAACATATGGCTTCATAGTTCGTGCACTTGAAGACAATACGCCTATCCTTTATCAGCATTCAGTTACTATTCAAATACAACAAAAGGCGAAGGGTCATTATAATACATTACAACTATACAAAATAAAGAATTTGCACGGATGAAAGAAACAATTTTTCTGTTAAAGATATATTCTGTAACAAAACACAAACACGAATATTGGCTAGATCTACAGCAGTAGAAATGAAATTAAATCGCAAATAAAATAGCTTCGAAAAAGGATAACACAGTACGCGGAATATATATTGACGCGATTGCAATACAGCTCGTCATATTCGAATAAATCTCGGCAGATTTCAACCGGCTTTTTACTGATTTGAAATTATCTCGACTACAGGCCAATACCTCGTTTGTTTTGTTGACGAACTCGACATGTTCGCATTGTACTTGACGAATTGCAATCAATGTCGATGTGTTAACACTAGATCTCGACAAAAAAAAAGAACTATAAAAACATTTTATTAAAAAAACAGCGATAAAAA
>JAQFYM010004196.1:0-16222 GCA_034694785.1 Agrenia bidenticulata | reverse complement strand
GGGGCTAAAAAATGAACTCCGTGAAATATTTGATCATAAAAAAAATATTTTCTTCATGTTTAAAAAAAAAATAATTTATCAAAGGGGGGTTATGCTTAATTTTTTTACCCCTAAATTTAGACCCCCCCTCTTATATCCAGGCGTAAAAAAATTTTGGAAGGGGGTGGGGGGGGTTTGTCCCCCTATCCCCCTAGCTACGCCTATGTCGTAAGGCGTTCAAAAAAATACAACCACATGTTTAACTACCAAAAGAATATGAATTTGCAGATTTTGGCTTATAAATTATGTCAGTAAATTTAAATAGCATATTAGTAAGTTAGGAATTTTTAAAAATATATACCGTTTGCAAAGTAAAATTGATTGTTTCTTTAGTAGGCTTTATGATAATAAGCAAGTTTTTACAATATAATCGCAACAAACCTTTGTTATAAGAAGACTTTAGTAACAAAGAAAAAACCCTTAAGCTTTAAAAAAAAAGTTAAAAAAATAAGATCAATCTATCATATGATATTAGAAGCATTTTACATAATTTTACGTGAGTTTTAGTTACATTAAACCCTAAAGTGTCAAAGAAAATATAATGTTTTTACGAAAAAGCAAAAGAAATTATTTTTGTTTTTATATGTTAGTAAAAAATACGTAAATCGTCGATTTACGAGGTAAAGCAAAACTCGCCGTTGCAAAAAAAACAAAATAGCCGGTTGACGAGTGTAGGGTTTTGTTTTAAAATGTGTAAAAATATCTTAACTGGTTAAACTGCCGACCATAAAAAACTGATTTCCACGCAGAGAGTAGCTGAACCTCGCCGATCGACGATGCGAAGCCTATCCTTTGTCACCGTTACATAAACATACATGCTATTTACACTTAGACTAGTTGCCGTACACTAAAACCCATTTTTTTATTATAATTATGGCCTTATATGGTACTTGGACTAGTCCATGACTACTTGGCGTTTATTTTAACGTAGACGGTAACGTTTAATAACACACAAAAACCAATGAATGCTTTCAAAAAAAAATACATGCTTATACCGGTATTATGGTTTCCGATCTCGAGATTCTCGAAACAAAAAATAGAAAATAATTATTGTCGAATGAGATCTCGCGAATCTCACCATATCAAGATTCTCGATCTCGATATTTTTCGAGAATCGAGACTAAAAGAACCCTACAAAATCACATAAAATTCTAAAATGGCATCATTATATTCTTCTTTTTCCAAATATCATGTAAATGGATTTTAAGCGTACACAATAAAGATATTTTATATTATTATAACAGCAATGTATGCCAATTATAAAGGTATAATTTACTATCAAACAACAATTGAATTTTAAACTATCTTTATAAATACAACTACGTTGAAATCATGATTCTTAGACACATCATTGATGGTTTAAATGCATCTATTTTTTATAATTCTAGAGTGATTAATTTTTATAGATATCATTTGCTTATGTTATTATTGATTTATCATCTTTACCAATGCATAGGTACGCAATAATCCACTTTTGGACAAAACAATTAGCTAAAAGGCACGTTTTTACATATCTTTATTTTTAAAAAAATTATAGGTGTACATGCTTTTTTTTATAGCCAAAAATGTTTATTAAACATATAATAATAATTTTGACCGGACATGCATTACAAATACACACATGAAGGGATCTCAACATGTTTATTATGAGTAGATCTACAATACAACGTATTAAAGTATTTACATACTACAAAAAATTTATCTTTAAGGCGCATAAAAAGAACGACATGAAAAAAAATTTGAGATAACTATAATTGTTTTTCATCAACGTTTATACAGTCGAGATTCTCGTGGATCTCGAGATTCCTCGACACTAAAAAACATCAAAAAAGGCCTCGAGTCTCGAGATTCGAGATCTTGAAACTGGAAACCCTACCCGGTATCTCTAAATTATAGTATTATTTGAACTTTAATACATTGGCTTTTTACTAATATTAGAAAATATACTAATTTTTTTTATTTGTTAGTCATTACTTGCATAATCTATTAATTTTTGTCTAAAAAAGACCATAAGAGTGTATGGATACCTTTTTTTGTTGACATAATAAAAGTTAACGGTTATCTTAAGGGTTTACATATATGACATACACAGAGTAAAAAGCCGTAGAACCTATATTTACGTTGATATTTCAGTTTTAAATATTATACTTATATAGTATAAGAGATAAATACGCAGAATACACTTTTTGAAAAGAAAATGTTAATATATCAAAAAAAAATATTTGGTTCGTATATAAAACATTTTTTAACATATTAAAAGAACAAAAACTTAAACTCAAAATATAATAAAAGGGGATATTCCACTATAAAAATTTCCAAAAATAGTATGCAAAGATATTAAATCGTATTATTTATGACGCTGGTCAAACACTTTGTGCAGAGTATTAATTTAAAAATACTAAAAGTACACAAACTACAAGTATACAGACTTCGAAAAAGGCAAATCGTTTTTGTAAATGCCTTAGATTTCGCTTCATACGGTTGTAAATATACATAAACTAAACTAAAAAACTAATACATAAAAGCTGGAAATATACATCACAGCATAAATAATAATAAGTTAGCGTTTAGAAAAGAAACAAAATTAGCAAGCATGAATTTACGTAAACGCAGTACAAACAGATTTTTAAATCTGTTCATTTTATGGAGAAAGTACAAAATTTTGTTATCATACTTTACTACAAAACATGGATTAAAAAAACATCTAATAAACAGGTTAAAAACTTAGATTACAAAATAAGTTTAAGGTGCGTGTCTGCATACTAATCACAAATATACAATGTCAAACAATCATTAAAGGGAATTCCGATCACTAAGGATTTTGTTTCAATCAATTGCGACTTAAAGAGGGGCAAATAAATTCATTTAAAAATTATGTGCATTCAAATCGTATTTTGTTTCAATCAAGTCCGGTTTATGTTCGACCAAGGCGGCTTTTTGTTTTTTTTAACAAACAAAAACATGAAGGTATTTTTTAAAATGCATTGTATATAGACTGTTGAAAAAAAATATAAGTATTTATTAATCATTTACTATGTCAGTTCTTAAAGACTGATGTATAAAACACAGCATATTAACAAAAAAACCAAAACAATGTTGCGCACTTATAAACGATGCAGCATCTCGTATATCATCAAATAATTGTGTCTCTGTCGTTACTCCCCTAGATCTCACAATTCCTTTCCACTTGTCCAAAAAAGGTTTAATAAAATTAAGAAATGGGCTGTAAGCTAGTAGATACTTTATAGAAATATTTTAAGCCTTCGCATGCTAGTTCAAAATTTTCTGTGTGGTGTATTCGCGCGGTTTCCATAATTAAAAAGCAATTTGTAATGTTGTTCTCTGCAAATACGTATGATAAATCGTAATTATAACCACACATTACATCACTGTTATATAGAACTGTTTGGATTACTAACGTATTATTCCTTGTCGGTTCATTACAGCACATACTGATATATTTCGGGTTTTACATGATTAAATAGTAACATTAGGAATAGTGCCACGTATTGCACGACCCCTCCTCTTTTAAATAGAAATCTGAACACCAACTTCATTAAGAAATACAAAATCCTCATCTCTTACTTCGTCTCTTTTTTCTGTAAACCACTCGGCACATTGCTTTCTTGTATCAACGTAAGGTTTTCTATTCCGTTGCGGGAGATATATGCATGTTGTTTTCATGTATAATGAAATTAATGAAATGCCCTATATACTGTCGTTTAGAACTTTCAATTCTCTTCTCTGAGGCAAGCCGCCCTACAAGCGACACTAATGAAACACAAGGGTCTATATCTACCCAGTTTTGAAAACATTCATTTATACCCTCAATAAAACCGTTGAACGCTTCACCACAAGCTTCTGGCGTAGATACGCCTGTTTTTAAAAATCTTTTTACAATTTCTTTTATCGAGCTTTTTGGCAATTCAAGAACGCTAGAAATGATTTTTTATGTCTCGCCTCTTTGTTAATTTTGGATCGCTAGATCTCGAAGCTCATGGCATATTCTTCTTGACATTGTTAAGGGGTTATAAAAAAGCAACAATAAATATTATTTTTTTTATAAAATCGGACTTGATTGAAACAAAAACTAATTTAATTGCGAAGAAATTTAAATCTAATTTATTTACCCCTCTTTTGGTCGTAACTGATTGAAACAAAATCCATATTGATCCGAATTCCCTATAACATAACTACCGATAAAACAAATATATTCTAGTAGGCATTAGCTCACAAAGCATCATATAATGTTCAGCGCATGCTTAAGGTTATAGCGCACAGCGTAGTAAAAAGCTATATAAAAATATTACCAGTCAAAAAATCTGCTTTTACAAAGTTAACGATAATAAAAAACACCCCAAGCATAGTATTACAAAAATATGTAATTTATGACTTAAATCTGCAACAAGGATTGGAACTTTTCTATTTTTTAATTGCTAAAATGCGATCTATAGATTAAGTCGAAAATATGACGTTTGGTAGCACGTAAAAAAATATATCACCAGGTAAAACTATTGGAAAATAGTTTTTTTAAAAAATTTAAGTAATATAAATGCAGAAATTTTTTTTTGGTTATGTAGTTTTCAAAGTATTATTTTTGAAGCAAAAAAGATACAGCTATTTATGCAGCAATTTTTTTTTCGCAATAAACAGCTTATAATTTTAACCAGTTATTTTACATAAAAGTTATTTTAGCATAAATAGGTATACCAGCCGTGAAGAATTTGTTTTTATATATAGTGAGTCAGGAGATATACGTAGCTTGAATATGTATACTGAATATTTTTTTCTAATAAAAACACAAAGTGAAATTTTTTTAGCAGCATAACAAGCAGGTATCACAGAAAATCTATTCCATATCATATTTTTTGATTGGGTAAATTTTCCGAATATATATAAGATATATATTATTTTTTAGTGGTTGTTAGCATCTATAGTTCACCAAAGTGTCTTTTGCTCTGTCCCCAATACTTTGCAACCAACCCATATATACAATGCCTTTTTTACTTGACCACATTTTTAGGCCGTCATGGCTCAGTTTTCATTGAATTTTGGTGTCGGTACCTAGGTTCAAGTCTAGGTGTTAACCATTTATAGGTAAGTGATAAAGCGCGATCACTGGTTATTGGGCTTGGCGGACGGTTACTTTTACGCAGATCAATATTTACTGGCTCCTATATTGATAAGAGATATTTCCTTTTACGAAAAAAAAAGGAACAGATAGTATTCATTGTTGCGATAAGGTGTGGGAAGGTATATAAACACAACAAGTAAATGCAGGAAGGTGAGTTTTTAATATGCTTTCCCGTAAACAGCAGACACCATGCAGAGAAGACGCTAAATATGACCGGTATTATATTAATTTTTTTTTCAAAAAGATAAATAGCAATTTTGAAGCTATAAAAAACTATTTTTAAGAGAATAAAAACACATACCATTTTTCGAGATTATTTAGAAATGAAAACTAAAATCATGTAATCGACATGTATTTTTTTGCATAGTAATATTACAAAATACTTCTAATTTTTATTACTAAATTTTGCCTTTAAAAACATCCTGACAAAAACTCACTTTTTTGCTGTGTAGCTTTCAATGAATACTTTGTTGTTAGATATGCAGTTTAAAAGCATCTACATGCATAAAACACGAAGATTTTGCTTTTTTAAAAAACTTTGACAGAAAAAAATACTTGAAAAACACGCAAATTGGTGTTAAGAGACTAACAAAGATTCTAATCTAGCTTCTCGTCGTTTAAAATGCAGTTTAGAGGCCAGATTACAACCCTTTCATATACGTGACAAAATATATAATGTTTTTGTTTATTACACCTGAAATATATGCATGTTTGCTACAATTTAAACAACAGCCTGCTTTTAAAAGCGTATCAAAAAGTACATAATAAGTTTTTGAAGCCACAACCTTTAGGTATAAACGTTCAATCTACGTAAATAAATTAATGAATGAAGTATATCTTTCAGTGTAAAAATTATGTTCACTAAAACCTTTAAGGTTTAACAAAAGTGAATATTATAACCATGTTTAACTATACAATAGTAATGAGGACATAAAGTGCACAAAAAATTTAAAGGATTGTGTTCGTGGTTTGTTTGCCAGCAGAAATGATGCAATTTATAAATAACACAAATTATGCAACGAACAAAGTCTTTGATGTTATCCAAAGACCTATAAAATAACGTTCAATTGTGTTAAAACTCTTTTTAATAACAAAACAAATTTAAAGATTGCCTTCTGAACAAGTATTTTTTTTTTATTTACCGGTAGAATAATTTTAGATTATGAATACTTAAGAGACAGAATTATAAAGAATAGTACATTGTTTGTGTATATTTTGCGTACAAATCCGCGCCATTTTACGCCGTTGTTTATACTATAGATGGGGGGTTTTTTTATTAAAATCCATACCGTGCCAAAAAAGAGGGGTAATAAAATATCGTGCTGAATAAAAAAGAACGCCAATTTTATTATAGTCATCTACATTGAGCATTTGATGGTGTACTATTCGTATTCGTTTTTTAAAAAAAACAGGTTTTCTTGTATGATTAATAATCCAGATTATTAATCTAAGTTATTCTAAAAAGATTTTGATTTATTATTTCAAACTAACTTAAGGTAAATATAAATCGAATAAATAGTATAATATGCTATATTTTTTACGTAAATTTATTGTTTTTTAGACGTAAATCATATGTACGTTTACATATTTTTTTATGACTGAGTCCCAAAAAAAAATTTGTATTTAAATAGTCTATTTCATCTAAGCTTAAACTATTGGGCAATATGTGTTACTTTTTATAGCTCTGCAGGAATACCTTAATTTATTCCTTATCCATTCCTCATTTAGATTAAGAGAAAGACCATTAGAAACATAGGTCTAGTATATATTATATGTTATTTAACACTTTTTTACATAATCTAAATTGTTGCAATGGCACATATTACAGTTTTACCTTTTTTTTTAAATTATCGGTATTTGGCACATTACTTGCTCAGTTGAGAAGCCCTGGTATAGATAGACAAAAAGTTTTCCTTTTAGATTTTTTAAGTTTTTCTTGCCGTATTTTTTAACAGTTATTATGAACCACTTTTTTATAAAAATTACAAAAATCTTAACGTACTTAGCAGTTTTACAAGGGACCAATAAACCTATTTTTCGCGTGCCTTAATACGCTGTTTTTCATATTAAATCATTTTCACAAAAAAATTTGGTTCAACCCATCTTATTACGTGGCTTTAAAAACTTATTTGTTATATTGTCTATTTTTTTTCTTGTAATTTGATTTTCGAATCTTATTTTTTGCAAATTTTTCTGTTTAAATTTTATTTCTTTGATTTTCATAAAGCAACTTTAAAAAAACAAAATTTGCAAGTCCTATGAAAATACATGAGAAAATGCAAAAGGTTGCCTAAATAATATTTGCAAAAAAATCCTTTTACGAAAAACTACAATAATTACTTGTAAGTAAAAAGAAAATTTATCTGTCTAAGCGCCTACCCCAAATTCTTCTGTTAAAAAAATTTCTATTAGACAGTTTTTTTATTGAAAATTTTTCAATGGAAAAAAAAAACGGTAAAACTTACCATAAAATTTGTTCCATTGTAATTTTTTTTAGGCTATGTTTTTAAAAATCATACATTGAAAAATCTTTAAGGCGAAGAGGGGTGGCACCTTGCTGTTCGTGTAATTTTTTTTTTCTATTGGAACATATGAAAAAGTCCATTGGAATTTTGTCCCCTAAATTATGGTTATGTTTCCGATGGAAAAAAATTATAACACTCACAATATAACATTTGCTAGCCGAATTAAAAAAAGCATTGCTTAAAAATAATTACGATAAAAAAAGAAATTATAAAAAAACGAATGTTTGTAACCATATCTGATTCTAGCTATGATATAATTTACGTCGTATATTTTAAAAATTATACATGAGTAATTTTTTTTTTGTTTTTAATAGTATGTCTAAGTGTTCGATTTATATAGATGAAAACAAGCTACTTTTAATACCCTTGCGAACGCAATATTATAATACCTTTTTGTTTAAACAAAATCTTTTCTGTATTCCAGCAAATATAAACCAATCTATGTATATTTTATGCTAAGATTGGATTGCCAAGGTCAGACATAAATGCATTACGGTGCAACGTGCATGTTATATCAGCGTAATACAAGATACCCTAATCGCAAACCAAATAACTTCAAAAAGAAAAAAGGTATTAAACGTTAATATTTTTTTGCGAAAAATAATGTGTGGAATAAAGAGAAAACAATAAATTGTTTACTAAAAACCTTGTTAAAAATAGAAATATTATAACTATTTAAAAAATAAAAAATACAAAAAATCTTAGTATACGTGTATAAACAAACGCCAAGTAAAAAATACTATAAGTAAAACATATGTAGAAAAACGTCAAATGTTAAACAAACAGGTAAAAATAGGTAATACATATAAAAAAAGTCTAAGTATTGTACAGTAAACAGCTTAAAAAATTTTTTGTATCAGTGCTACTTACAAAATATAATTTTATGGTAACGTGAAGTTAGAAATATCTTTAGTTGTGTATGAATTAATTGTTGTTAAATACAAAAAAAAGCCAATTCTTCACATAGATCACGTCAAAATGAGTAAATTTATAATAATCGGCTTTTTAAAAGTACTCAAGCATAAAGCAAATAATGTTTTTTGTTTTTACGATATATTTATTACTGTATTTTTACTTTACACAAAATTTTTTAGGCGACAACAAAGCAAAAACCCAATGTTTTCTGTTTTTTTGTAGGCATTTTTGTTATCAATTAATAGATGATATATGTAATCAGTATTTATTTATCAAATATTATAAGATGAGTTGTACAAGGCTAGATAGAATTGTATCTGATGTGATTTAAAGCTGTCTTGCGTACGAATTATTGCTTTTAGCGACCAGGCGGTTCTGTATAAAAAAACAACGCGAATATAATACACATAAAATATACTAGTTAGCTTTAAGTGCTGTTGGCTAATATTTTCTATTTCAGTTGTAGGGTTTTAGTAGCCCCTTATGTTTTTTCCATTAATAAAAGCAAATCTTTACTACATACAAGAGTGAGATAAGGTAAAAATATTTTTGTTTTACTGGCTGTCAATTTTTTATGCGTAAAATTTTAGAAAAGACAAAGGCGAGTCCCAAAAAATATCTATAAAATTTTCAATATAGAGATTGCTCCTCAGAGAATTTCTCTATAGAGATTTCTCTACAGAGAATTTCTCTATAGAGATTTTTTTACAGAGAATTTCTCTATTAAGATTTTTCCGGGACACAAAGTAAAAATATTATAAATTTAACAAAAAATGTAATTGTATTTTTTTTACTTTGGTATTCCTATGTTAAATTACTTAGCAAAAAACAAGAACCATAGAGTCCTTTATAAGGATTTTTGCCGGGGATTTTTTATAGAGATATTTTCTTTTTGGCACAGAAAAAAAAATATCCACGGTTAGAATATCTATAGAGATCTTATCAAGAAATGATAGCAGATAAAATCTCCAATAAAGTTGTTTTGGAATTTGCCTTACAATTGCATTACATTGATCTACAAAAAGTGTTTTTCTTTGTATACAACTTGACTTATGTCTTTATATTTAAATAACAATAGCAGGAGCATCCAAAACGAACAATTTATAATAATTGTATAAAAACATACTAAAATATGAAAAACTGATTTTAATTACAAACACTTATTTTAAAAAACACAATAAGTTAAAAGTGCGTCTTTTAAGTTTTTTTTGACTGATGTGCAGTAAATACAAAAACTTAAAGCCGCTAATTTGCTGTTTTTTTTGTTGTAATATGTCATTGTAATGTGATATTTTCTCAAAGTCTTGGCAAGCACATTTTTAAGATTTTCTTTTTTAAATAACTAACAAATGATATTATAAGTGCTTTTCGCGTGCACGTACAATATCTAGAGTGAAAAATGTTACGCTTCCGTAACGACTATAAACAGATAAAAACTTACAAATATTTAACATTAAAATTATAAAAATTGTTGTCTAAAACATAAAAAAATAATATTTTAGTTATGTAGTTTTTTTTGTTATGGAGTACTGGAACCGGGTTTTGTAGAGAGAAAAACACTGTATTTACGGTATAATTGGCGGTTAAGACTTATATATTCTAAGTCTTTATGGCTTATATTAATAAAAAAAACCTTAATATTTGTGAACTAACCGATAAAAAAATTTTTGGTTTGCACGTGCTGCAACAAAAATATATACGAACTGTAAAAACAGTATAACAAATGCAGATTACGTTTGTTATAAACGCATAAAATCATTAAATAAAAGCAAACGAGAAATCCAATTTTAAAAATTTGTTTTTCATAGCTCATTGCAAAAAAAAGCATAGAATAATTAACATTTTACAGTGTAGACACCTTAGTATTTTTTTTGTAGTATAAGTTATGTTTATATTATATGGTTCGCTGTTGAAACATTTTATAATCATATTATAGTAATATATAAAACAGTCCATTTATCGAAAAACTAACATATGGCTACGGTATAAGCAATCTTCATATATAAACATGAATTGATGTACGTAAAAGCATTGTGAATACAGTCTTTAAAAGTGCAAATGTATTTTTTTTGTTTTATAATACATATTATAAGATTGAATAGCAACAATCAATTTTTGTTGTTACTAATATGCACGGTTTATTTAATACCGACTGTAATCTTTTTTTTTAGGGTTTGGTTTTCGCATTGATTATATATTTATCCGGTCCTTATCATTCTAAGCAAATTGCAATTTTTTGCATAATTTTTGTAAAAAATGGTACGCTTTCTTGTTTTATTCAAGTATTTTTGGTGATAACAAAGTTAAAATGTTACAAAATTTTTTTTTTCACCTTTAAAAAAAATAAATTAGACGTTTATCATAAAAAATCAGTACCTTATATATCAAAAATTAATGTTTGCACGTAAAATAACATCGAGTAATTTTTTAATGCAAGTTTCAACATTACGGTGTGTATCATGGCACCTTTTTTCCAGCATGCTTTGACTATTTTACGGCATATATGGTGCATTTGAAGGCAGAAAAAACTAGAAATAATGTAAATACATAAAAAAATTGCATTGATTAACTTTTATTAAATATCACAGGGAGTTTTCAATGACAATTAGAATTGCAAAAAATATGTATTTTCAACCATGCACATGTCATTAAATTACATGTTGTCTTATAGCTACACTTGACAAAACCTTTTCCATGTTTTACTGATTGTTTACGAGCTAAAGTCTTAAAAGATGTCTGCATATTTGGTATGTCAGAAATAGTTGCTTTACGTTGTTGTAATACTTGGGATTGCGATCTACTATATAGGCCGTCAAAACACTGTTTTTTTTCTTTCTTGATAGATGCTATTTGACTCAATTTACATTACTGCTCTAACATCATATGGCAAGTCTCCTCTTCTTTCTTCAACAGACGAAATTGCAATTATTACATTTCTCCACTCGCAAGGCCACAATTTTGCTCATTTTCTCTTAATATCATTTTGTCCGCTTTGTTTCTCAAATCCCTGAACGCACATGTCTCGTGGCCCTTTGCTACGTCGATTTCTTATGCAAGCATGGCATAAAAACCCCTTGTACTGTTTTGCAATGTAAATCTGTCAATGTGATGGTTCATTTTGATTCGGACCCACATATATAATGGATCGGCAGCTATCATAAAACGCATCTCAATCTTTCAGATGGACTTCAAGACATAGACAGCATATATACTGTGGTTAATCTTATTTTGTGGCTTTAAGTGCTTATCATATATTTCTTCGTATCTTGCAATTGATGTAAAAATGTTTTTACCTTCATTACCAGTATTTTTTTCTATTTTAGATTTTACAGTTTCTTGCTTTCTCTTTTGTATTTGAATTGCCCCACATCTTATATCTTTCTATTTTTTAGTATCCTGTTCTTTGTTTGATTGCGTGGGACTTTTTTGAGTTATATTGTTATGGTGTATTAGGTATATTGAGGGTATGATTTTGTACAAGTCAAATTTCTTTATATTTTGGTGGCATATAAATGGTTTGATCCTGCGCATTGTTGTACCAATTAATGCTTTTAACAACTCTTTTCGATGTATAAAGGCTCATTGTACACAAAACATCAAAGTTTTTCTCATTTTTTGACAAATTAAAAACTTCATCACGATCAGTTTCTACAGCTCTTGTAAAACCTAGGCTCTTGATGCAAGCATCACTTTGATTACTTATTAAATCTGTGAGTTCAGTCGGGTGGTTAATTTCTTTTGTCTCATCGGAAAGTTTTTTGCCGTGGCATATGTGCATTAAGCTCATCTTCGCTTTATATAGTTCTATGCAATTTTTCTGTACACTTTAGTGTTGTTAATAACTTGATCTTGACTGGTGTTGCCATATAAGGCGACATAAGGTGTTCGTCCTATGCCTGAATGGTGTCTGCTATTTTTTAAAAGCTATACAAATGGCATACCCTCAACTTCAATTTTTGACCGGTCTTGTTTTCCAACCTTCACCTAAAATATTTTGCACATCCCGATTTGCTCTTTAACTGAACATTGGCTCTGTGAATGACGATGTTTTCCGGGTACGATTGTGAGTTCTGGCTATATATGTTCTGCAAAGTAAAAATTAAATTTAAAAATTCACGTTCATTATCCGATTGTAATTTTCATTGGTGCTTCAATTAAGCAAAAAATATTCTTTATCTCATTGGCATTCTCGATTGCGGTCTTCGTTTACGCGGTCTTGGTATTTTAAACTTCGTTAAATGATCTTGAAAATAAAAAATAAATCTAAAATCATCTGCTGGATTTGCTCGGAAGTCATCAGGTCCACTTGGCACCTACTGTTTTAATTTCTGTTTATTATAGGCTTGATTACTAATCCTTTTTTTGGAAACGTACATTTTCGCTGACAGACTGTACATAATGACATAAACAAAATAATATCAGCTCGTTTTATGTTTTTATTATGTCGGTAAAATTTCTGCAATCATTCTATCCCGTCCCTCATGGCCTTTTTTTATTTGTATTGTATTAAGAACAATAAACAAATCACCATCATGCACATAGTGTAAATACTGTTCATCGTGATTACAATTGGATGATACTAGAGCTAATTCGTCACCCGTTTAAATTAAATTTCATTTAACTAGAATTTACAATTTATTTGAGTCTATGGATCTAACAGCTTTGTGCCTCTTTACCGGCAGCAGTAGCTCATCATACTGTAGAACTGTTAGTGAATGACTGTTTAGACCATTTTATAATCTTTTTTCATTTATCAGGGTTTCAAATTTTGTTCTGGACTGCTTCAGCATATATCCAGTATCCAAATCCTTTTTATTGTCCAATTTAGAATTCATAAAGAAACTACTTGAAAATCTTTCAATAAATATCTTATATTATAATTTATTAGTTTATCTTAAAAAAAATTAAAGTTAACCATTACTGACGATATTTGTTTCTATTTATTAATACAAACCAAGATCCAGCATTTTGAAATATATTAATTGCAGCGATAAATTAATTTAAAGTTTTACTTTGCCTAGGCAATACCTAATTGTTTTATTGGTTTTATACGAGCGATTTACTTCTGCATTAGGCTGGGGCAAAGTATACTTTGCCTAAAAGTACAATTTGCCTGTAACATTACGATTATTTACGTACCAAAGGAGAATAAATCGCTTAATTAAGATATATAACCCCTTGTAAAAATTTATAAACTTGTAAGGAATACTAAAATCAGTCATTATGTCGTACTATGTTTTCATATTTATAAACGAACCCGGTTAGTACAATGGATATTACATTTTTCGTACTTTTACTGTAATTTAATATAAATTCTAATAAACATATCTGTGATCGGAGATTTGTAGGATACATATTTAGTTATATTTCTATCAGTTTATAATTGCACATATTCACTTAAAAGCGCTTTAAAATATTAAAAATATTTAAATTGGGATTTATCAACAAACAGAAAACTTAAAAAATTTGCGGAGTGCCAGAAAACTGCTGTATCGCATCTTTACACAAGGCGACGTTTACAAAAATTACTTTAAATTACAGAAATTACCTGAAATTATCATATTTTTGTAAAAAAACAATATATTATCTTAGACAAAATATATCAATACATACATGTTTCTAATATATGTAAATTTTAACATGGTCATAAACAACAGTTCATAGCTAAAAACACGACTCTTTATATATTTTATAGTATTAAACATATAAGGGACCTTATATTATATAATCGCAAGTAATTTAGATCTTAATTACTTATTTGAAGGTTTTTGCTTTTTTTACCTAGCGACGTAAGAGAGCCATATAATTAGAATATTTTATAATATTTATCAAAGACTATATAAAATACAAATATCGCTTTCCTTAAATGTTTTTGTTAGAATTCAATTACCAATATTTTTAAATTCGATAATATGTATACATTTTTTTTTCTAGGTCGAGAATAATATGAAAAAGATGGAAACATTTTCCATCCATAATGGCCATATATTGTATGGCCATTATGGTAGAGACCATTATTTTTTCGGAACCGCTGCTATCATATTTTATCAGGGTAGCCAAAAACATGTTGCGTGAAACAACGGTCTTATTTTATAAAATTACCAGACAACACCACAATTACAGGGTTTATACCTTAGTTTCTGTATTTTGCAGCTTAGATGCAACAAGATTTTAATGCGTTGAAAAAAGAAGTATCTGCATGTTTAATGCAATCAATTGCACTTAAATGCAATCAATAGCATCTTAAATGCAATATTTTTCTATGTATTCTATAAATTAGTGGTTTTATAAGTTTATTACTTTTTTATGGCCTGAAGAAGTATTGCCAGATTTGGTGATTTGAAAGCAAATTTCATCTTTTTGGTGATTTGAAACCAAATTTCCTCTTTATGGTGATTTGAAAGTCAAAATTAAGCTGGTGATCACCATTTGGTATTTTACCACTTATTTGGTGTTTTTGAAAAAAGGCACAACTATAGCTAAACTTCTTCAAAAAAAATTATCATACCTACATTCAGGGGGCGGGAAAAAATAGGGCTTTCTTCCATTATGGTCATAATATATGGCCATTATGGAAGGAAGCAGAATTCCATAATGGTAAATATGGGTAAATCATTTTCCGTTATCTTAATCGAATCACGGGGAAATTTTTCTTGTTTAAAAATTTTCACATAAGGTTAAATATTCAAAATAAGCATAAAAAAGAAATTTTGAATATACATTACTGACTTTTTTTTTGGTATAGGTATTAGAGCATTGTCAGTATACTTTTTATATACAGAATATAAAGAGCAAAAATATGTGTTAGCATTCTTAAAAAATCATGGATGCAAAGGTATGTCAATAAATTATATTAAAAAAATTTGGCTATATGCAAGCTAGAGCAGGGCTTCTCACTATTTTTATTTATGGAACCCCGAAATAGCAAAAAATTTAAAATGGAAGAAATATACTGAATGAAAATTTACCCCTGATTTTATTCTTAAATAGCTATAAATCCTTTTAACAAAAACATATTATTCTCTAATTATCTTTTATACATTTACATCTTATTCTCTTTGTTGACTTTAACAAGTTAGTTTAAGAGAAGCTGGCTACACAACGACATGTAGTTCTAAACTGAAAACAATAATTCATAGTTATTTAAGAAAGACATAGATAATTACTTGCATTTTATTTCATAAATCTTTGTACCGGTTAGGAAGGTATTCTCTTTTTATCGCATTTGTACTGGATATCAACATTTTATATAAAATAAAAACTCAATTTTAGAATTTAATAACTGTATGTAGAAATAGTAATATGTTTGTTTGTTTGTCATAACTGTGTTTTATCTGTCACATATTACTATTTTTTTATTTGGTTTCTTCTTTACTTTTATTGTCTCCTTTCATTCTAAATTTTTGGAAGTTGTGGGTTCCAAAAAAAGGACAAAACTTCCAATGGAAGCATTTGAGAAGCCCTGAGCTAGAACAGGGGTTCTCGAAAATATTTAACACCGTGCCAAAAATACCAATAATTTAGAAAAATAGTGCCGAATGGTAGAACTAATATAACACAGAAAAATACTTTTTTATTTACGTAATTACCTATATATAGTGGTCTCCTT
>JAQFYM010004195.1:0-16228 GCA_034694785.1 Agrenia bidenticulata | reverse complement strand
TTCAATAAAAATTATTTTTTACTTACCGCTTACCGGTACATTACCGTTTAGTAACCGGGTACATAGTAACCATTTTTGCAACTTACCGGTAACTGGAGTACCCTAAAAAATATAAAGATTATTGTATCTCTAAAAAAAACAACAAATGTAGGAGTTACAAAAAATACTAGATATTGTCAAACCAAGTACTAAAGTTGTGTAGTGCTTTTCTTTTTGGTGTTTTTTTATAATGAAATATAAAAAATATCTACAATCATGTTAAAAGGTTATTCTACTTAAAAAAAGCCTTTACTTATATTTAATATTTTACCCAAATGATATAATGAAATCTTGCAACAAAATAAGAAAAAGGTTTATGTAACTGGGTATGCGGCAGTGGCGTAGCCAGGATTTTTTTTTACAAGGGCACAAAAAAATAAATCAGCTAAAACGACAAAAAAAATATTTTTATTTTTTTGCAAAAAATTTTAAGATTTTGCAAAAAATACAAATTTTATGAAAATATTTTTTTTCCCATATTTTGAGGCCCCAAAAAAAGACCCCCCTCCCCCTTAAATTCAGGCTACGTTTTTTTTTTCTAGGGGGCGCACGTGCCCCACTGTGCCCCCTTTGGCTACGCTACTGGTATGCGGGTTAAAATATGTCTCGCTAATTTTTTTGCGTAAATTGATAAGTTAAAATGATTTAGAAACGAGCCTTTACACCCCATTATTTCGTTGCATCTGGTACCATATGATGTTTTCAAGAAAATAATCTGGTTTTTTTGTTATAAAACATCCGGCAACCCTGGTCACGTTGAAGTAAATTAAGAGACTTAATTATAATATCGATATTTAGTAAATACAAATCAGAGAAGTTAAATCACCAACCATAGTATTTTACGGTTTTATATCTAGAAAAAGCAAAAAAATATACTACTTTTTTATAAGATTGTATATGTGCATTTGTTTTAAATATCTCCTTAAAACAAAGGTAAATTGTGTTTAAAAATTAGGACACGACTATAACATAAATTAGTTGCAAATCCATTATGAAATTATCTACAAAATTTTAATATTGGCTTATCAGGCAAAGCCATATGATGTTTTTTTGTATTTTGATGCCTGTCGTATGTTAAGAATATTTTGATGGTATAAATGTAACCAAACACAAAATAGATAAGGTTTAACTAGAAATCTAGCTAGATAATTGTGTATTTTTTTAACTAGTATAAACTAAAATTATAGCAAGATTTACATCTAGTGTCGTACCCAGAAATTTTTAAAGCGAGAGGTAGTCAGTGCTTTTTCAAAACAAGAGGAAGAAAATATCGTATGGATTCCATATCATATAGCTTCTAGAATCGCATTTAATTTTTTTTTTGTATTTAAAAATTCAAAAAAATTGCAGCAAAAAAAATCCTCTTTATTTATGCTTGATTTTTCTGAAGGCAAAGAAGTACACCGGACTCTGGGTTCGAAATGATCACATCATATTTTTCATATCACTAATTATTAGAATATGAATTAGTTTTTATTTCTGCTATTGCTCTTTTTTATTAAGCAATGATTGCAACGGTTTTTTGTGACACTAGTTATAAAAAACGATATTACCGTAAAGTCTCGATAATAAGGGCAATTTTTTCAAAAAAAATTCGTGTCAAGAACCGTCAAAATAAAAAAATAAAGATTTTTGTCATGTCAATTTTTTTGTTGATTTTGACCTTATTATCAAGACTTTACGGTATTTTTATTGTATATGCTTTTTATACTAAAACACATGATTCTGTGTTGTAAAATTGTGCAGAATATTTCCGAAAAAAAAAAAATAAGTTAAGTGTAACATTTGTGTCACTGAAAACATAATAATTCAAGTCTAACGAACTATATAAAGAACCACAAAAAGCGACATAATTATAATAGATCCACGTAAACTTCTACAGGGCTGTAAAATTTACAGGTAGTTATAAAATTTATAAAAGAAAACGTAATATTGTATTCTTACAATGAAAGTTACAATAACCTGCATAAAGGATTTACATATGATTTAGAGGCCAGTTTTATACAGTCTACATTTTCGACTGGGGATAATTTTGTGCATCCCTGTTATAATGTATTGGTGATACTAAACTTAAAATAATAATTAAAATACAATACATAACATAATATGTACTAAATGATCAATTTTTAAAAAACAATACAGTATATTTTACGTGGCTTAAAAAACTTGTTTGCATTCAATATTAGCCCGATGTAACCAGATATAGTAGTGAAAATATTTATGTATTTTGTCTCCCGCAATGCATTGCAGAATGCTTATGACAGTGCGGCTTTATCCGATGATGAGGCTAGAGGGTATACCAAAACTCATACATAGTCATTTAAGCAACCATATAGCAATCTGCGGGTGGCTTTGTAGATCTTGCCGAGATACACACGTGGTGGGGGTCAAACTTGCCTGTGGACCAATTTTGACGCGTAAATATTGATCAGTTAATAATTGGTGCATTTGAAACAAAGATTGAAAATCTAATCTGAGACAAATATGCAAGTTCTAAATAGATAAGAAGTACATATAAAGAAATACAATTTAAATAAACAGTAACTTTTAACATGTCAGATCGTTTAAATAAGAAGGCTTCAAAGGCGTCAGCCGCGTTATCCAAAAATGTATAAAAAAAATGTATTGATATTGTAAAAAAATGAATACACCGGGAACCCTATGCTTGACTTTTTATATAGTTTAATTTAACCTTGTAAGATTTTTTACAAAATAAAAAACAAAATATGTTGCATTTAGCGTACAATAACTAAATTTTTAGTTTATCCCGTTTTACCCTATTTATCCGTGTGCTATATAAAAATATACGACGAAATTCGGATACATAAAACACACGATTATTTTGAAACCCTAGAGATTAAGACACCGATAACATATCATAAGTGTATTGACTATTGCTTCGTTGCGTTCTGTCTTTTATATTCGGGTCCGAGGCTAGGTAAGCATAAAATAGGGCATTTAGAAATACATAAATAACATCCCAAAATAAATTAAGGGTTACAATAATTTTTTGTTCTTACCGAAAGTTTCGTTATTTATATTGTTTTATAAAATCTAAAAAAGGGGTAGATTCTTATAAGTCCCGTTAAGACACACTAGTTCTAGCCCCGATCCCAATTAATAAAGTTGCAAATACGATTTTTTTTTATGTTTTTTTAACTAGCTACAGTATCATAACATTATTATCTACTCTTTACATTAAAATTATGCTGTTATACTTTGCTGATTAGGTTTAATTGGGACAAAAAATACGTTATGCATGTATCATTAAATTTACTAATTTGTAAATGTAAACATTTATCTTATTCATTTCATTGTATTGCACCTTTTTTTTCGCCTCAAGCTATAGAAAAAACCGACAGTAAACAAAGGATCTACACGTAACATACCTATAATTATGATAAGGGTTGCAAAACCCATAAAATATTGGGTTTTTTTCATAAAATTGCTAAAATTTTACAAAACAGAGAAATTTTTAAGAGATTCTGGAAATTTGGGATTTTATAAAAAAATATATGTTTAAACTTACTAAAAGTTATAACAACTATTTTTGATAACTTTTGATTGTTATAGTACAAAACTTATTGATTGTAGATATATATATATATATATTATTGTTTACATCTTTCTACTGTCTCATTTTAAATACATAACAAAACCCGTTTAGTAATTGTATTTGTATCTAAAAATTAGCAACAAGTATAAAAACGTTTTCATTTTAAATTATCTACAACATGGAGCATGAACGTTCCGTTTCAGTTGCTAAAAATTATTTAGGTGCACCTAAAGATTGTAGCATAATAAAAATGAACCCGCACATTGTTACGGTCCTCTTGTAGTGAAATCCCGCAGCCCCTAGAGTGTATTAACATTTTATATGAACTTCAAGTTCGTTTTGAATATTTTACTTTTTCTTATTGCTTCATATTCCGCGGCGTTAAAATGCATGGGAGCTTTATAAAATGAAGTCGACGGAATCTTTTATGCTAAAAAATATAATGATAATTTTTGCAGGTGTAGCGGTTTCTGTAGATATCTGGGATTAGGCAATATTAAAGAATAATAGATCATGTTATATGGTATTTAAATCTGTAATAAACGACATCGTATATCGCCAAGTAAAAAAAGCCCCATGCATATACATTTATAACGATAAAGTGCATGCACGTAGTTTTTTCTTTTAACCTTTAAATACCAATACGACATTAGATAAAAACATAATATAACGTTTTTTTTTTATTCACGCAAATCTTTTAGTGCTGCAATTTTAATTTATTTTTTCACGTGTTATATCACACTATACTTAGTAAAAGTTGTCTGGTATTTTTACGTTTGGGTACCCATTTAACGTTAAAGTAAAGTTTAGTCAAAAAATATGAACAATAACGAAGGTTTTAATTTTTAATACTACACATAATACAAAGGTAAAATATAGGTCAATGTTAAATTTCAGGTTTCTTCCGCTTATGGTCCAAAAAAAAAAAAAATATAGGTATAAAAGGTTTTTGATACAAATATCAATTTTAACTGAGGCTTCTAACTATATAACTTTACTTAAATACAACCAGTTATAATTATAATTTTTTTTATAACATTTTTATAGCCATTACTTAATTTACGTTTATGTACCATAAGCAAAAGACAATAAAAAGTTTTTGCTTTATACATTTAAAATTTCTACTTTTCTTCTATTTTACGATGCATGGCATTATTTTTTACACCTGTTATGTTTTATCTACGCCAAAAAGGATACTCAAATGTACAAGGGATACCGAAACGTAGAAATACCTTATAGCCCACAAAAAACAACAGTAGAAAAAATCATATCAGATATATTATCGTGCTATTAATAAAACCCACTTAAACCAAGGTTGTTATTTTATTTAAATCATACCGGGAATAATTCCAAAATAACTCGGGTTGTGGAATGTTTTTACAACCCTAAGGCTGTTCTTTTATTAACAAGGTAGATTATATTTTAAATTTATAATCATTTATCCTAGATAAATATAATATGTTAGTCTAAACATTTGAAAAATGCTATAATTTTTATACTGTATTTTTTCAATAATTGTTGTAAATAATTACAATTTTTTTTAATCTGCTTTAAATAAAAAAAATGTAATTAAAGTGGGGTAAAACGTAATGCTGCCGACATATGAACGTACACCCACACCCGATGATGAGGCCATACGGCATTAAATGATCTTTATTTTTGCATTTAAGCAACCACATACAAATTTTAGGGATGCGTTTTGTAGATCTCGTCGAGTTACATACGTAGCAAGGTCAACTTGCAAAAAAAATGAATTATAAGCAAAAACATTAACAAACAAATAAGTGTTCGGTTGGAAAAAAGATTGGTTATCTATTCTTGAACAACAATAAAAGTTTTAAAAAGACAATAAAAACATATAAAGAAATATTTTTTGTAATAAACAGTTAGGTTTCATGTCAGATCGGATACATAAAATGGCTTTGAAGTCTCAGCCGCATTATCCAAAAAAAAATTATAGACAAATTTTACCCATTACTTATGTCGAGCTAAAAGAAAAACTTCCGAATATGTTAAGGCCATAATATGGCAAGGTAAAAACCATTTTTTTCTATGGCTATATAAAGAAATACAAAAACCGCATATTTTGCATAAATCTGCGTTAAACAAATGCCTAGTCTGCACCAAAATCTAATTCAATTTAAAGCTCGAAGATTGGATACAAATTTGCGTCGAAATTACTTAAGATTATATACCTCTAAAATTATAGACAAAATATGTAAATTGCAAAAGTATGCATTACTGTATATAAATGTATTGACGGAGATTTTATGTAATAATGTTACAAAATGTGCATTTTTTTTTTTTTGCACAAATATAATTTCATTTTTTATTTTTAATCTGTAGGATTACTTTAAAATAAGCTATATTTTATTGAATAGAGCTTTACGACATATAAATTAGCTCTAAAATGATTTTCTTTTATTCACTCTAAAGAAAAAAAAAGAAAAATATATTTAATAGCCGGCCTTATATTAAATGCATTTACAAGATAAAAAATGGATTACTAAGGCTTTCAATATTTCCCTTTTACTGTAGGTATATAAATCACTAGCGAATGATCTCTTATATCTATTTTTTTATAAGTCAAAAGAACCAAAAAAATAACTAAAAAATATTGTTTTTGCAAATTTAATTAGAATGTTGTAATTCCGTTTATTTGAATTAAAAAACTAAATCTACATATTACAGCCTCAATAGTATTCTAACGTAAGTGTTGTATTATATCAAGGTAATTAAAGCACAAAAATAGATTAATACACAGTATTACGTGTCTTTGTTTGTAAAATGCCTAATGATCGTATTTATAGGAAAAATGGCAATTTTTTTCTGCAATGATTTTAATTATAAAAAGGCAATTTTTTTGTACAATATACACGATAAGGGGAATAAGTACATCAGTAACTACTGTTTTTGCAGTATGGAACATATAGAAAGATATTTCTCCTATATATGGCATTTATTTTTTGGCCATAGTCAGGATTACGGGTTTTTTTCTATGATTAAAACCAATTTTGTTAAATAAAAAACATTACGAACCCAGCTGCTCCTTTTCTGGTAAAACTTTAAAGAAATTTTTACTATTTTTTTTTTCTAACGTTGAAAAAAAAGAAAATATGCTTTGTATATAAAAATGATATTTAATATGTTTACTACACATTTTTAATTTCGTATTAATGTAAAAAAGTTGTCGTAATATCATGATATATGTAACGTTAAAAAAACACGTGCAAATGCAACAAATGCCTGTGAAATTACATGTCGCTTAAAAATATTTGATATTGGACCTAGTAATCAAAGAAAGTATTTAAAGTTTTTGACTAGAGTTTTCTTGCATACTTAAACTGTAACTTATGCTATTGTAACTTACAGTAACTTACTGTATTTTTTTTTGATTACTGTATTTGGAAAATAAAACCATTACATAAGAGTGTTTTTAATTGTATCATCTTCTTTTAACTTTGCAAAATTTTGTATATATTTCGCAAAAAAACTCACAAAAATTTTTTAAAAAAAATATATCCGAAACTGGGTTCTTGAAGCTAAAATACGGCTTGTAAAAAGGTTTTAAAAAAATTATCAATACTTTGTATACATATTTAACTGCTAGTTTTTTCAAACCTTTAACAAGCGTATAATTGAATTACAGGAGATACTATAACAAAAATGTTTTATTGTATTTTTAACGCTTAAGTATATGAAAATTAGTGTTTGTAGCCCTTTATTAAAAATTTGTAATTTTCAAAAGGGCCAAAAATCCTTGCTTAAAAAAAAAAAAAATAAAGGTAACAAGAGTATAAAACCATCTTGCTATAACTTTCGTATACTGTAACTATCATGTTATCTGTAACTTACTTTAACTTACTGTAAGCATTTTTTTTGTAACTGTTTTTTTTTTGATAAAGCCTTGTTATGTCGTCATTTCCGTTTTTTTATGATAACAAAATACTCGCATTACAAGAGGATAATACGTCTTAAACTAGACAAAATATAAAGTAAATTTGAAGCGGCTATATCAATGTTTAGTTATGCAATAAATGGATTTTTTAGAAAGACTTGAATGTATGATTTCAAGATCTATAACTTATTTGTGTATAATATATTTGAAAATTTTTTTGAATAATTTTTTTAGTTAAAAATGTCATTTTATATAAATAAAACGCCGTCCACAGACTTTAGGACAAGTTTCAGTAAAAATTTTTGCACAACAAAACTAGTTGGTTAAAAAAACTAGCGGTGAATTCTAATTTGACAAATAAAAAAAACAACCATTGTTTAAGCAGTATCTTTTATATTACGTTTTTAAATTTTTAATAAACGTTTAAAATTAATTTAAAAAAAAAAACAGAAAAGTGCGTATAAACCGTAAATGGTAAATGTTTTTTAGCTATTCTATTAAACCCATCTAAACGAATTTTGAAATATAACGTCGTAGGTTGGCAACTCTGCCATATATGGATATGCCCATAAGTTTTTCGGGGCACATTTAATGAGTACAGCAGATCAAAGTTAATGAAAATTTTAATATGAGTATTTAAAAAGACATAGCTTACACATGGTGGCTTAGCCTTTCTCATTTTATGCTTATATTTTGAAAAGTGTTAATGTAAATCCAATGCAAAAACTGCAAAATTGCAAGCATATGTAGTTTTGAACAAAAAAAATTTTAATTTAATGCCCAAGTAAGACTGGTATCAGCAAAAAAACTGGATTAATTTCAATCTTTTGTTTTTTTGCTTTTTGATGCCTATATTAGGCATAATAGAATAGTCATTAGAGTACCGGAAAGCAATAATAGCAATATGCTTATATTAATTTGTTGACATAACTAAAAGTTTTTTTTAGAATTGTCGTTGTAGGTCAAACCCTCAAAGACGATGACCCCTACCCAAGTGTAGCGGTGCATGGCAGCAGCGCTTGAGCTGAAAGTTTCCAGGTAAGCATATCCCCCCTCGCCACGGTGATTAGTTGCGGAGGCGGATGGCTTTTTGGTAAGATGACGATTAAGGGGAATTATAAAATAAGGAACATGATGGAAAATGTATGTTTACCGTTTGTAAAAGTATTTACCAAAATAGAATCTAAATATAGCAACGGGTAAAAAAATCTTCTCGAAAAAATAACAGAGCTTCTGGCGATAAGCCCACATTACCCAAAAAAGTGTTTATATTTTAAACCAACTCGTTCCTTAGAATATTTATGTTTTATTTACAAAAAATATCATAAATTTTGTTCTGTAAAAAGGTTTAGGGCGTGTCTCTTTCGGCGAATAAACGTGTATGCGCGCGCCATATTTTGGCAATAGACCTTTTTTCGTATTTTGTATTGTTTTATTTTATGGCTTTTTTTACATATTAAATATGTGGCAAATAATATATAATTGATTTTTGCACAGTCATTTACAAACCTTAAATTTGATCATTAGTAATTTTGGGAAACAGAAATTTTTGGGTGAGAAGAGACACGCCCTTAGATTCTCGTGAACTCGAACCCCAAATCATGAGACTCGAGGCTTTTATTAATGTTTTAAGTGTCGAGAAATCGCGATAATCTCGAGAATCTCGACTGTATATTTTTTGATATAAAAAAATCGCTGCATAATAAACTTTGGTAAAACTGCAGTTTAGTTCCCTCCATTTGAGGCAAAAAAAGGATGCCCAATTGTAGGGTGTCAAGTAGATGGTGATATAAAATCCTAATAAAAATCATTACCAGTAGCATAGCAAGCATTAAAAAAATCATTTGTAATAAATACTATATTCCCCGAATCCTGTATTTCCATCGGGTTTGTGTCAACGAGGTCTAAGGTTAGGATTATAAGTTGTCGGTTAAGTAAATAGGGGTAGGAGGAGAGGCGGATCTATGTATAGGCAATCGGGGCGCAACCTAAATCGCCTGCATACAAAAAGGTCATATTTCGTATCTTGAATATAAAAAAATATTTTTTTTCTACATTTTTTAACTTTTAGGAATTAAAATAATTTATTTTACTTTTTCATTTGCATTTGCATTTGCATACATAGAGTATTACTGATTTGCATGTTCTTTTTTATATTTAGCCGTGTTTTATTTGCATTATAAGGTCGACTCTGGGTAGGGGTCTATAAAAGTGTGGTTTATTAATAAGCTGCACGGATTTGCATAGATTAAATTATTAATGCATTGTATTAGTCAACCAAATCGTCTTATATACATATTTTTAGCTGTAAATTACTTGATGGGCTAACTTACAGATCTACCCAAACGTTTTTATGTCGTTATTTTTTTATACAATATATGTCAGTTATTGTAGTATCAGATTATTGATACACTTAACATTTTATATCTACTTTAAATTAACATTGATAAACCCTTAATGTGTGTTTTTTAATGCGATTTGTAGATCAGAACGCCAAAAATGTTTCAGATAAACATTTAAGGTTTTGCTGTTATATGAAAAAAAACATTTAAACTTTTTGTTTTTTGCTAATCAAAGCAAAAATTGTGTTTTTTTTCTGCTCGCTAGTTTTTTTTCCATAGGAAATATTATTGCGATGCTTAAGCATTGAAAAAAGATGCTACATGTAAGCATTGCATAATCAGATGTTATGAAAAAAAATGTTCTTTTTGCGTACTATTAATAAGCATACTAGAGGCGTTTTTACTTTCACAATCTCGATTGGGGTCCTTGTAACGAGTGATCGGAAAGTGGGGGGGGCTATGCCCCCCAGGAAAAAAAAATATCGCCTTTTACTTTTAACACGGATTTTTCTTCTGTACATCTTTAAGGGTTATATGCTCTTTGGTATCCAATATTGTCCCTTTGTATAATAGTGTCCTCTTAAACTGGGCGTGGAAAAAAACTATTTACTTGAAATCAATAAAAAGATCCATATTTAGTATTAGCGTGTAATTTTGACATGTGTTACGTTCACAAAAAATTAGAATAACATTTTTTTATTTTACTTCTTTTTTTTTCCTACCAATAAGATATTCAATCGTTTGAATTTGCAAATGATGCAATAAGAAAAAAGAAGAAATACAAAAAAGAAACATAAAAAAGAGCAAAAACCGATCTCAAGTAATAAAAAAAATGGTATTACATTTACAATTAACTATGTTTATACCCTATAGGTTTGAATTTTATTTAATTGCTATATAAATTCACAAACATAGAAATAAAAAAACGTGTCTCAAATTAGAGTAAACAAACTCGCAATAACTACAATGTAACAATAAAAAGATAGCATAAAACGATATTCATAGTATATTACATTGATATAAAAAAATTTCATTTTAAATAAATTATAAGCCAATGATATACAGAAACATTAAATAGATACAACTTTAACACCATTGAAAAACTGTCATAAGTAGAAGTAATGTATACTAGATCTAAGTATATGTAAATAAAGATTTGTAAATATATCTATTTATCAATAATGTCTTGAAAAATTACCATCTTTTAAAATTTCAAGGAAGAAAGTAGTTGTAAAAATAGCTTAACATAAAACCGTATAAAATTAATTTTGTGTTTTTTTATTGCATAACCCTGTGATTTTACACTGCGTTTTTATGTAATTATCAAAGAAAATAATCTATAAGACACTATTGATGACACAATATACATACAGATCTATATTTAATTTTACTTTCAATCTAGGTTACATTACTTTATCTAGCATTAAGTCGTAAAATGAAGTAACAATTTGCATTCATTTAATGTTTCTGTATATCATTGGCTTATAATTTATTTTAAAATAAAAGTTTTTTTATATCAATGTTATATACTTTGGCTATTGTTTACTGCCATCTTTATATTTGATAATCTTATTTATTGCGTGTTTATTAGCTCGTATCTGTGACACTCTTTTTTATTGTTATGTTTGTGAATTTATATATTAATATTACCAAATTTTAACCTAAAGGTAGTGTAAGCATCTCAACTAAACGGTTAATAACTTACCGGTCAAAAAACGGTTTCTAACTTTTGATTTTTTTCGAGGTACCCGTTACTTGCAGGTCGCGACCTAGGAAAAAATAATAAAGAATGTATTTATTTTTTTCTATGTAATCTTATATTATTTATGATTCTAGAGCGTTTTGTACATAATTTATACTTTTTAAAGTTTATTCTTGTAAGTTTATAATCTAAAAAAAAAAATGACAGTTTTGTTTTAAAAACAGCATACGGCATAGGAGCTAGGCAGCTTTAACCCCTACATCATATTTTTATAAATGTTTCGTTGGACTTAGTACATTCAGTTTTTGCATTTTAGCATATAACAACAACTGTTTTACCGTCCATTACGGATCCGATTATCCTTTGTCGATTATTTACTTTACTTTGAATTTTTATAAAAAATATATTGGTAATTGTTTCTACGCTATTTTTCTGTTTGTTTTTCTCTTTTCTATTTAAAAGGATTTTATGTTGGATTTAAATGGATTTTGTCTTGGATTTAATATAATTGATCAAAGGATTTTTAAAACAAATCTAACAGCGGTTTTATTAGGTTTGTTAAAGAAATATAAGAAAAAATATCTGAAATTATATTGGAACACAAATGGATAATAAAACTGATTCTAAAGAGATTATCTATAATAAAATGTGGTTTTAACGCCGTTAAAAACAAAAAAGCATACAAAAAATTTGACTGTTTTATATCTAACCGTACCGCATCTTTATTTTACGTTTTTTAGCTGTTATTTTTTTTTTTGCAAATAACAAAATAATCGGTTTCGTTGTTGGCAAAAATTAAAAAAAAGAAAATTCTTACGACCTTGTTTTTGTCGTTATAAATCAGCTTTTGACTGATAAGTTAGTAAATAACCGCTGACCGGTTACCTAACCGCTTATAACGGTTAGTAACGGGGTCTTTTTAAAAATGACCGGATACCGACATACACTAGTGAGCGTTGTGGTTTTGTGTATAGTTGTACGTATTGCACTCTTTATAATACGTTAACCTTTGTTTTTATAAAATTTATGGAGTAAAATGCTTTTAAAAACTTTACTATTTTAAGCCGACCTTACTTAATTTAACAATTCAGGTTACAGACTGGACATCATTTATTAGTAATAATTGTCGCATTTTCTTAATAACTGTCAAAACGCGTTTATCCGACACTCGATAAACCGACACCTGGTTTCCGACAGTTTTTTTTATTTTTTATAATATTTTTGCCCTATTTTAAACGATATCCGTTTTTCTAGTTACCGACAGAATTTATTTCTTATATGAAAATAAATTTAAATGAAACTAACCGAATACAAATATACCAGAAAATAAAAAGTGGTGTTGAACAAATTACATCTGAACATTCAGAACCTACAACAAGCATAAATTACAAGGCATCTGACTGTTTAAAATACGGTAAAAATATAAAAAAGACAAAATTATTATGTATTTTTTTTGTGTAATAAACTAAAAACGGGTAGAAAACCAAAACGAAATACACAATTGAGTATTACTCAGCGTAGTAACACAAAAATATTGATGGAAAATCCAAGCCCTGCAATCCGAAAAATTTCGGTATCCGACTGTAAAATGTGTAAAAAGGGGTTAAAATGGTGCCGGATTATCGAGGCGCAACTGTAATTAATAATACTCACCATGTTCTGCAGCGAAAATGTATTCATACTTACAAATAGATATATTAAAGTAAGGTCGAATAATTATGAATTATTACACATTTTTACATAATTTTTAAGCGTTTTTATGCTAAATAATTTCGTGTTGTTTAGTCATATCTAAATATTTACTTCGTTTATTTGTCATATTAATAAACAATTATTTACGGAAATCCCCGATAGTAAGCATGGGTATTGATTTTTAGTTAAAGCGGGAAGACTAATTTTTAGATGGTAACATTCAATTTAAGAAATCAATTATTTTTCTATCAACCTACTTACTTTCGGGGATTTACGGTATGTTTACACAGGCTGACATAACGGAAGAAAATTGCTATCGGCCTGAAATTTCAGAAAAATAATAGTTTTTTACGAAAATTGATGCAATATAGGGAAGAAAAACTTTAATCAGCTGGTATAGATATAATATGAACCAAAAGAAGTCGTTAAACCACACGAATAAAAGATTAAATATTAATAAAACGTTTTTAAATATGGTTTCAATCTATTTGTACAAATAATCTACTCATGTCTTGATAGAGTAGGGCAGGGCTTCCCAAATGGGTTTAATTTGAAATCTTTTATTTTTTAAAAAACATTGACTCTTCGGAAGACATATCCACATTAATGTTTCATTTGATAAATGGCATATAAAAGAATTTTAAGATTTTATAATTTTATTTTAGCGAAAAAAAAAATTGTGAAAATTCAACTTTCAAAAATTTCAATTAAACATTACTTTTCTAATGAACGCTGTATAAATTTTGTAACAAAATGCTTAAAATGTTTTTTTACATCAAATATGTTTCTTTTGAATTATGTTTTAGTTATATAAGTTGAATTATGTTTTAGTTATATAATTTGAACTTTTCATTTTTATAAATGACACATATATGTACGTGTTTTGCTGTATACCGAAAAGTTTTTTTTTACTATACACTTACTATACATCTTACCGTATAGTGTATAACAAGTGTATAGTGAAAGCATATTTTTTTATCTTTCTATGATTTCTTCTCTAAAAATGTTTAAAAAAAAAAAAGAATGTACTACAAACCAATGTGCAAATAAAAACTACCTGATAGAAAAAGTAACATTGTAGTTTGCATAAAAGTACACTTTCGTTTTATTTGTACTTGCAACTAGAATCCCGATGTAAAGATTAACGAAGGGTTTAAATCTGCAAGAAAAGGTAACTTACAGTAAAAACAAAAAATGTATTATTAAAATGCGAAAATCAGTTTTTAAATAGATCACACACGCATTCACGTGTTTAAGTTATAATAAAATACATTTAAAAGTTTATATGTAAATCATACTTACAACAACTATTTAGACTGTAAAATTATACGCTTTAATGTATTGTTCGTATTTATGTTAACAATACAACAGTACAAATATGCCATTAAAATAATTTTCTAATTCGATTGCTTTTTAACACAAGCCTTTTTCGTAATGAGTTGTACAATATTAAAAATAAATTTCATTTCATGTATTTTTTTTGCCTAAAATACTAACATTGTATAGAGAAAAATAATATACGCTTACGATATACTTACTATACACTTACTATACACTTACTATACACTTACTATACACTTACTATACACTTACTATACACTTTCTATACACATACTATACACATACTATACACTTACTATACCGTATAGTGAATACATCGAACCCTAATATATGTGACATTTGGCATTTTCAGAGTAGAAAAATGGCTTATCCGCTAAAAAGTCAAGGGGTCAAAAATAGTGGTCTCAATGAAGCGAGATTTGACATTGAAAGATAACGTCGAAACGACAAAATTGACCCAGAAATTAAAGAAACATTAGAAGAGTTTCCATTTAATTAAATACGCTACAAAGCTTATAGAAACATACATCGGCTTCTTCTTTATAGATTTTTAATGTATCGAACTGAAGACAACCATTTCTTCGATCGACGAAATATAGCCATAACTCCTCAGGCTGCAATTTAAAGAAGGTGCAACTCATCGGTCGCCAAGTATGCGCCGTTAATCTATTCGGGATATCAAATCGGAAGAACTCAACTAGCCTACCGACGCGTCGAGACACCCAATGATCAACGGTTGACATATTTAGAAAACGCAGCTCAATCGACGATTTAGTGTGTCGAGCTTTGTTATTTCAATTATATCTTTTCTTTTTTAATTTGAAAGTAGTTACCTGTGCCAAGTCTGGTTTCTAAAAATACCTACAAAAAGACACTAAAAAGAATAGTTATATAATATATATAAGCAGATTTACGTGTTTGACTACATAAATATAATACGATTGTACCTTAATTTAATTTCTGAGTAGGTTATTTTTTTCTGTTGCATTAAACCTACTGTATTTTCAATCCTTCTTTCTTACTAAACCCAAGGGTGCAAAAAATTACAGTTTTTTCTGCAGGGGTTCAAAAAAACTAATATAGTGGGAAGCACTGGAGTAGGGGTTCGTAAATTTTCACCCTATCGTACCTTCGATTTGTCTCCCTATTATTTGACACTCGTGGGACGTAGGCGATTGATTACTTAGAGTGGATCAAATAAAAATAATACCAAAATAAAATATTTTATTGAAGAAAAAAAAAACCTTTTATTTTTTTTTCCTTTTCATTTGTTTGTGTTAGTAAGTTATTCTTGATGTTAAAAAAGAATTTAGTAATATTATTTTTATAACCCTTCTACAAGTTGAGACTGGAGGTCTCATTAGCTCGGAAATAAGCGGCCCGGACTGCGGGTGGGTTCGGGCGGGTAGTGAAAATCTTTAATAAATTTCGGGTATTTTTGTTTGCTACTTACCCGATTTTTTTTTTTTTTAAATGTAAAAAAAAAATATATTTTCACTTAAAAAAAAGGATTTTAATTTTTTATGATATTAAAATAGAAAATAACGTTAAAAAAAAGTGTATTTAAAAAAAAAATTAAAACAAAAGTTTCAGTATGTAAACATACACTTAATGCAGCTTGTAAATTTGTTTTTGTGTTTTTTTTTTTAAAAATAAAA
>JAQFYM010004194.1:0-16230 GCA_034694785.1 Agrenia bidenticulata | reverse complement strand
TAATTTTCAGCTTGATTTTTTGGTACTTGTTTCATGTCATTTGGCTCTGATGGCCTAAAACCATCGCATTGTTAGTGCTCACTACTCTTATTTCATCTCTTTACACCGCAGTTAAGCTCCAAACTGAGTTATTATATATCTATGGACAATTCGGCTAATAGAGACGTTGAGACGCAGTACTTTTTTTGCTTCGCAGCCATACTCTTGGACATGGAACGGTCTCAAGTGCTATAGAAATATCGCTGTATCTCAACCTCCCGAATAGCTCGTTCGAGTCATGACTTCATTTTCACCCCTGATCTTCTTGTTATCCTTTCCATTTTATCCTTCCATTATATACTTGACGACTACTGGCCAAGAGGTATCTTACTCGGGGTTAGTATAAAAATAGTTGTAGCACGAGTAAGATACTTCTAAAGCATCTTTTGTAACATCAGCTCCTCTTTCAATTTTGGTATCTTACCCGTGTAGCAAAAATTTGGTGGACGTTGACGTTAGTTCGACCCATGTCAAAGGATTAATTGGGGACGGCCAAAGTTACAATAAAAAGAGCTGACTAGTTGAGTAAATACTTTTTTAATTTCTACTGATTTAGAATTCCCTATAAGCAAAAAAACCCGGGTAATATAGGCTTATATATAGGGTAATATACTTTCGAAACTTAATCCACATAAACGCACTATTTCTAAAAGCTACGAGCTTTTTATTTTATGCTTTCATATCCTCGTCATTGAAGCCAAGCCGGGCGAACAAAGAGTTAAGGCTACGAAATGAATTCCTCCACTAAAAAGTAGATGGAGGAGGAAGGTCTAGAATCCACCATAAGCCAAAGCTTGTTGATCATCTACTAAAAATGATACAAGTCGTGTGGTCGGTGGTGGTAGCCACAAGTAAACCATAAATACGTAAAAACCATACTCTCAAGGATACATAGAAAAGCCTACTCTGTTTCAAAAGCTGTAAGCAGCAAGGGACGTGAAAGGAGATCAGATTGGGATTCCATTAGCAGAATTACATCTCATCCTCATCCCCCCAAAACACGGCCCCCCTCTCAGCAATAGAAAAGCCAAGTCCAGTACCTCATCCTACCCAATCCTCTCTACCCCTCATAAAAATCACCACGCTACCCTCCATAACTGCAAGGGTTGAAAATCCCTGAGGTAAGGTGGCCCAGGTGGAAAGGGTTATTTTTGAGCATCTGTGGTGTGTGGAGATGATGTAGAGATGGATGCTGTCCACGTCCATTTTTACTCAAGGGATAGGAGGGAGCTGTTGCCTTTGGTTTAATTGATTTGGGGGAAGGAGAGACAAGTGTTAGGGGGCTGATGAGACTACCTCAGAGATCCTGTGCACCTGGTCACTAATGTCCCAGAGGTTCCTACTGTGCCTCTATATAGAGTGGATAGTGGATATGAGGAGCTGGGAATTATGTGGTGGTGGTGGTGGTTGTGGGGTGAAGCTGGACACTCGACTCTTTTTCATACGAAACCCAAGCGTTTTCACCAAAGGTAACTTAGTCTAGTTAGTTACCTGAGTTGGACGGAGAGTCGAGGCTGCTCAGCTAAACTCAGCCTACAAATTATACCAAATTATCAACACATTTTAATTGGACGAGAAATCAAGTAGAAATATATTTCATACAAGTTCCCAAAGATAATCAACAATTTCAGAAACGACACACTTTGCTTTTAAAGAGGATTTTGGAAGATGCTCTTTCTATTTTTTCACCCTTTTAAAAAGTTTTAATCTTCTCCAGGATTTTTATACATCGAGACAAATTCACTCGTTCCGGTCTAAGAGATTTATTTGACATTTTCTCCAGCATCTTTTGTGTAACGAGTCAGTCCAGTGCTTTAAGGGCTCTCTCTTCCCTTTGCAAGATTTAAAGTGACACGAGAGTTATTTAAAAAAATTCCATACCAGTCTCAAGTTAACCTAACTTTTAATTACTAACCTAGCTGGTGTTAGTTTTTGTGAAGGAGGATTTGTGAGCCAACTACTTGTCAGTGGTGGAAGGTGGTTACCTGGTCAGTGGTTACCTGGTCAGTGGTGGTTACCTGGTCAGTGGTTAGCTGGTCAGTGGCATTAGCTGGTGAGAGTGGCAGGAGAAGTTGCTGGAAGTCACTTGGGAAACTTGAGACTCCTCGTCTCTCTTCACATTTAAATCGTTTTATATCCTCGTGGAATTTGTTTCCAAACTCGGCTCATGTCTTACTGGCTAAGAGGTGACCCACAAGTGACCCAGAAGTGACCCACCTTTCAAATTAAGTGTGGAGATGATTTGTTGAAACAAAAAAAACTCTCATACTCTCAGATACCCGAACGTCCTAGTGAATTTCAAAATAGTGTTCAAACTCCAAGCTAAATTCTTTACCAATTGTTTCAATTGTTGAGCAACAAGCTTCCCATTGTTTCTGATTGTTTGAAAATATCAAGAACAAAAATCAAGGCTTTGATTGACCAAGTGTCGGGGAACTTTGGTCCAGACGTCCTTAGTCCTTACTCCTCTCTCGTGCTTGAGATTCTTTATTAAGTGTCCACCTTGTGCTGTGATAGTTCTTTTTCCTCCCCAAGGATCTAAAATAATTTTGAAAGTCCCTACACCCTTAAAAGTTGAGAGAAGGGCTGGTGAAGGGAGAGGAATCGATAGTGAGGATAAAAAGGAGTGACCAATGTCAAGTGGAACGGCGATTCTGGTATCGAGTCAAGCCCAGATCTTCCAGAGTTGCAAAAAGAAAGGGACAACAGTGTTGAGTGGGGGTAAGGATAAGTCCAGTGGGGGTGGTTCTCCCGTCTTGTTCAATTGCCTCACAATCACCGATGACTGGGAGAATGATTCTTCGACACTTAGCAGCACCAGTAGCTCCAGCAGTGGGGGTCTCCTCAACAGTCCCCCCAATAATTCAACCTACAACTCGGCAAATGTGAGTCGGAAGCCTTTGGATGAGTTGCCCCAGATCCAGAACACCTTCCTCACCACCCCCAACAGCTTTGTGAACTTTGTGACCTGTTCGGAAACGGCTCAGCTGTCCCTCTCCTCAGAGGAGGAGTGTTGGTCTTGGTGGAGTGGTTGTGGCACCGGGGTCACCGCCGCCGCTCCCCACAACTTCTCAGGGGGCTCTTCGAAAGTGTTGACGATTGTCGGAGGGGGTGAGAACTCTCCTGTGGTCACCACCAGTGCCGTTCCTTCCAGTTTTACCACGAGTGGGAGTAGTGGCAGTGGCAGTGTCACCAAACTTCGTGGGGACAAAAGCAGTGGGGGTGTGTTGTCGAATAGTAGTCTTGCACTTTTGAATAGGGACAAGGGGGGGAGTTTTAAAGGAGCTTTCTCCAATCCTTCAGCCCAAATCAGTTCTTCTAATTCTCCTGGCTTTCACAACGGAAACAACATGTCCACTGAAATTTCTTATTTTCATGATGTAAGTACGATTTTTAAGGTTTTTTTCATACCAATATCGATGGATTATTTTTAAGGGATTTAGGAGGATGGATTATTTTTAAGGGAGTTAGGAGGATGGATTATTTTTAAGGGAGTTAGGAGGATGGAATATTTGAAAAATTAATTTTTCCACATTGTAAAAATTTTAATTATAATTTTTTATTTGACAGAATTGAAACAGATATTTTTAACTTACAAGACAAGAAAAACTGAGTTTTTCTGGTATTTTAATTTTAATTTGGCACAAATTGAGAGAGAGAAGATTTTTGCTGGATTTCTCGAATTTTTTTTCCACATTTTTGAGACAATTTCAATTTAGACCAAATTGAGACTAAAAAACGGTTTATCTTCTTTTTGTAGAAAAAAATCTATCGTTGTTGAAAAATGCAAGTTTTCTCAAAGAAAGACTAGAAATATTATTTCCTCGTAAAGAATAACTTTTTTTTGATTGGAAATTGTTGAACATTTGAAATTAACTAAAATTGAGAGGATGGAAATAGTTTTGCCCAAATGTTTTTTTGGACAATAATTTTAATTTAGCCAAAATTGTGAGTGAAGAAATTTTTCTTTATAAATCATGATTATTAAAATGACACATCAAAAACAGTTGCCCGACCTTATTTCAAATTTAAATCCAGCCAAATTGAAATTGTAAAACAATTTCCCCCCAACATCCCTAAATGTTTTTAATACATCTAAAATTGCGAATAAAAACTATTTTTCTTCTTCAATTCCCTAAAAGCATTTTTCCAACATAATTGAAACCACAACGTTAACAAATGTTTAAACTAACCACCATTATTTTCCTCTCCATTCCTTAACCCAAAACCAATATCAAATCATTAAAAAATTTAATTTCAAAACCCCCATCCAAATCAAAGTTCACCCATAAAAACACACACTTCCAAAAAATGCTTTAGAAGCTATAGAATTAAATTAAATCTCAATAAAAATCCCAAAGATATAAAACCATCCCTTATAAAATCATCAACTTGTCCAATTCCCAACCCTCTCAAAAAATAATTACAACCAAGAAAGAGTAAACACGACTAATCACCTCCATATAAATTAGAATAATATTTTTCAAAAATGCTAATAAAAAGCTAAGCTAAGCCAAGCTAAAAAAAATGCTTCCTTTTCCCTAACTTTTTGGTATGCCAATGTAAAGGTGGCAAAGATCTCGAGTTCCCTAGAGGCTACTACACAGTTCTCTGGTGTAATAGGAAATGCGATGATATCTCAAGGTACGAGTATCGTATCACACAGCCTCAGCCGTAGAGTCTCTCTCTCTCTCCACAAACGTGATTCAAGGTTCGAACGTTCCAAGAGAGCTTTACTATGCGAATTATAATTACAAGAGATGTGTCTAGTCCGCTTGATTCTTGAATTTAAATAATTCCTCACCCTCTATGATTAGCAATGAGGGATGATGGACCAGACCCGACTGGCTGCCTCTACACACAAACACTAGTCCATTTATTATCAACCCTCTTGGGCAAGATGTAATTCTTAGCCATAAAGTTTCTGGGGGATCTGTACATTTTTATTACCCAAGGCTTTGTGATTCGAATCCTAATTTCAAAACATGTGCTCACTACAATCTTATACTTGAGAAGAGGCTGGTGATTTAGAAATTAAATCCGTCATTGCCCCAACCCCCACTGCAAATTAAAAGAATTAAAATATGGGAGAAAGAGATGGGAGTTTTTTTTGGGATATTTGGAATCGGGATTTTTGGGGGATTTTGGAAATGAGGGATTTTTTTTCAGGGGTTTGGGTATTTGGGGATGGGGATGAGAGTATCGAGTTTGAAAAGATAATAGAGATGAGATGTTGGAGGTGGATCAACATGTTGTCAGTTGTGTTAAACCAGTTTTGAATCTTGTTCTGATCCATATTACTAAATATGGCCATCTGTAATACCAATCATTCCAAAAAGTGCAGCATTTGCATTCCATTTTAATATCCTCTATACCTTTGGGCTTAATAACTAGAACAACTAGAGCACATTTCATTCCAAATCCTAACTTTCATTTAAATATCACATCGCAACATTTTCTTTAAAGTTCTAAACAAAAGTCTTACAGGATTTCAAATTTTTACCATTCTAATTACATCGTTGCAATTTATTGAACATTAGGGAGTTTGTGTACCATGTGCAATTTTATTTTAAAATCATGTTTCAACTCTGATTTTGAGAAAATATCCTTTCAAATACTTTTTACAATCTATTTAACAATAGGGAGTTTGTGTAGCACGTACATTTTTTCTAAATTCAACTCAAAATTTATAAAGTAATTTTTTTTAATTTAGCTCTCTCCAAAATCTGTGGAAAATCAACATAGTTAAAATATTTAAAAACATTTTAAATCTCAAGCTATGCAACTTTTGAAAACTACGAAACAATGAAAAAACATTTCCTTCTAAATTTTTTTTAAAACATTGATTTTGTATAAATATGGAATTTCTTTAAAAATATAAATTTATAATTCCACTATGAAATCAGTGTGATTAAGGTTGATTGATATAAATAGAGAGGGTGTGTTTGAAAGTGTATAAATCCGATCCCCTCTTGAGATTAGATGTGAGTTAGAAGCAAGAAGATGACAACCCTACCCGCCTCTCCTAACAAACCCAACACATTTCAAAAGAGACTGAGAAAATCTCATTACCGCTATCCATAAAGTCAGCAGCCATAATAAAACAGTCCATACTTTACATTTTACCTCTTCATGTGTGTAAACTATCAAGATTTCAAAACAAAATTCTTCCATCTTCTGAATTCTTTAGAGTTTGCTGAATGTCTTTGATTTTTTTGAAAACCCCTTCTGGCTCTTTAGCTCTTGTCTACTGTTTTTTTTTTGTTTCTTTGATTTTTCAAAGTTTTTTTCTCTCTTTTTAAAATAGAAGATAAAGATTGAAAAGATGGTCAAGTGGTCTAGTTGCATGGCTTTTGTATACTTGAACCTCTCAAGCTGCTATTATTATTATTATTATTATTATTTTGAATAGATATTGAGAAGGGTTGAGAGGATTGAATATTTGGAATTTAAATCACCCTGGGCAATATTCTATCATACTCTCAGTTTTTTTACCTTTCCACACTTGAAACTTAAACACAATCTCAATTCTCATTACAATGGACGTGAAACACTCACATTTAGAGAAAATCAATCTTAAAAATCAGGAAAATGCTGAAAAAATCATTTCAAAGAATTTTCTTTTCTATCAAATCATTTTCCCAGTGCTTTATGTTTTATCTTCATTTTTAAAGAGTCAAAGATTTTAGCGCACCCTTAAATGCGTATAAATCCATTGTTATCCTTTGCGTACTTATTCTTAGTTCATTCCATTTTAAATATTTTAAATCTATTTAAACCCGTTTAAAAAAATACTTGATGGTAAAAAAACAATCCTTCAATCCCTAAAGATTTCTTATAATTTTCAAGTATCCCTTAATTTATTTGCCAAAACGAAGCAAGATCCCCACAAAACCAATTCTTGTATCAAAGGGGGTAGTTCCAAGTAGCCAATCCAGTGGATCTAAAAATCCTGGACCATCGCGTGTCTAGCAATGCAAATAAGCTAAACAAAAAAGGTTCCAACTCTGTGTAGACATTAGAATCCCGGACCCCTTCGTTCGTTTGTCTTACAAGAGACTATGTAAAAAAATCCTCTCAAACTCAGGGATGAAGATGATTAATGAAAACAATTATGAAGGGTTGGAATGTCCATGTGCTACCCTGTTGGCTCCATCCCCATCAGAGGATGATTACTAAGCCCGTGGGGGTAAGGGTATCATCACCACCCAGTCCAGTCCTACTCCTAACAATGGATAACAATGGATAACAATGGATAACAAAGGCATGCGTCTCTACATTTCGAACAAATTTCCGATTCCAATGAATTTAGGAGATGTGTATATTTTTTTTTGAAACGGTTCCTCGGGAGTGTGGACACCTCTTTTTTGTAATCCTGTAATAATAATTGAGAGAGTACGGGGGGAAAGGTGAGGAAGTGTGTGTGCATCTGTTTATCCATTAACGATCCCTTTCTCTACAGCTTGGGTATTTAATGGCTTTGTGGGATTATGGGCTTAAAAAAACAGGAGAAAGACACGAGGGTAAAGACCATAAGGACTTGATGATGATGATGATGATGAGATGATGCCACACACACTAACACTACTCATTACTCATCATCATCATCATCAGAAGAAGAAGTAGCAGCTTTTTTTAAGAGTAGCTTTGGATTTATTTTAAATATAAAAAAGCTCAGTTTTTTTTTTACTAAAGCTCAGTTTTTGCTAAAACGCTGTAGGAAGTTTTCGAACGTTTATATAAAAAAGAGAGAGGTTGGTAGAAAGTGCCGACGTGTGTGTCCTCAAGTCCCATCATCCATGTCAAGGGTCTCTGAGAGTCAAGTACTTTGATAGAGAGATGTGTAAAAAGACCATTAGGTTTTTAAGGGATGCTGGACAATGTCATCTTATTAGTTTAAGAAAACCGCTTTAAAAAAGCTGCATGAAGGGACCCTTAGGGTTTGAAGGTATTTTAAAGGGACGTTGGACTGGTGCTGGGACTTTATCTTATTAGTGGAAAAAATCCCTTGAAAAATGTCGGCTTTAAAATGTTTTGAAAAGGAGTTAGGTGAAGGGGCTCGTGTCTTTTTAGGGTGGCCTAGGCTTTTAAGTAGACACGACATGAGAACGGCTTGTGGATTCCTAACCAGCTCCACAGATTTAACATCAACACTAAACCTTTTCAACAGACTCGAGTTATTTAAATTGTCAACTTGTCTCTGTGTGGCTTCTTGTCAATTCTCATCTCCTTCATTTGTTAAATTTAAAAATCATCATTCAAAACTTTTTTCAAATCAACTTTCCACTTTTAATATTTTCAAAAGTTTTAAAAGTGATTAATTTTTATTTTAAAAAAAAAGGCTCAATCTCATTATTTGAATTTATTTTGATGAGGAGAGACTAATTTTCAGATTTTCTCTCCTAATTTTGGGTTTAACGATTCTGAGAAATGTGAGATGCGTTTCCGGCATTTGTCGTGTGATGTTTAGGTCTCAATTAAGGGATCTCTTGTACAGAATCCGCTCAACTCACAACCTGCCTTAGTCCATCCTTAAACATGAAAAAATAAGGATTAGAATTCTACATGTGAATTCGTGGACTTGTGATTATTTAAAATAGAAATCCCTCTGTGTAAAAAACATCTATTAAAAATGAATTTCTTTTTTTCAAAATTCAGATGTGGCAAGACATTGAAAGTGTTCTGCTGGGTGAAGCCTCCTCAGACACTTCAGTGGGGATGCACAGCGACCCTTCAAGTCCCACAGGCTCCTCCGTCTCCTCCGCCTCCAATGGTTCTCAACGCTCCTCCGAGTCCCCTTTACTGCTGGTTGGTCAAGGGTGTCAACAAGGTCAGTCCGTCTCCTCTGACCCAACTCTCTCTTCCATTATCTTCGATCAAAGTCGGGATGTTGAGGAGCGGAGTTCTGGAGCCCCTTCCGTCAGAGTCCCCCCTCCCCAAGACTGCTTCTCCCATCATCACCTCAGCCAAGACCACCAGCACCAACACCACACACTCCAACATCTGAGCAATGGGATCGGAGCTCGAGAGGTCAGAGGGGTCACAGGGACGTTCACGACCACCACGGAGGACTACATCGACTTGGACATGCTAATCAATCGAGCGGCGGAGGACTTGCCATATTTCCCCTCCACCTCCTCCGCCTCGTCTCCCTCTGCCCCAACGCAACTAAATAGTCAAACTCAAAGTCATTTTGCAACGGATAACTCTTCGTCGGACGGGTCGGTGGGGTCAAGGGCTGGAGTGACCTCCTCACCCAACCAACGTCTTTATGGGGGCTCCAAAGGGGAAAGTTTGACCACACTGACCCCGATGACCCTCCTCTCTATGCCATCTTCGGTATGTACAAACGGAGTGGGGGAGCCTTCGGACTCCTCGTCAGTAACTCCAATGGAAACCTATGACGCCATCATGACTGTGATTCAAACGCAAAGCCCTCACCAAGACCCCCACACACCCAGTGTCAACAATAGAAATGGAACTAGTTACACCATCAACGGTCAAATATCCCCCCCTGCCAGCCCTGACAATGGAGCCCCTAACAAAGGGATATCCAGTGGGGGGAACCCTCGAGATGCGAACCTGTCCACAGGTCCCTCGGGGTCACTCAACATCATCCCGGGTCAGCTGTCCCCGTCGGAAGGGAAGCAAGTGCTGCCCAGCATTGGGACGATCGGCCGCAAGTCCTGCGCCAATCCCTTCAGTGTCCATGCCATCCCTATCCAACTGAAAGTGATGACACCCCCCTCGTCCCCGAATCTGGTGGAGCTGCTGAACTCGTCCGGAGCTCAGCTCACCACCCCAGGGCACCCACAAGGCCTCTCCAATCAGCTGCTGACGGTGAGGATTGGGAATGTTAGTGAGAGCAGCAATCAAAGTCAACATCCAGCCCTAGTCCCCCCTCCTTCAAACTCGTCATCAAGGGCCCATGCCCACTCTGACCTCCTCAGCCCTACCAACCCCACCAGTAATAACAATAACAACAACAATGCGGACTCTAAGGGGGGTAAGCGACCTCGGAGGGGTTGGGGTCGCAAGAAGGTGACCACACACGTTTGTTCTCATCCCGGCTGTAGTAAGACGTACACCAAGTCCTCTCATCTCAAGGCCCATCTGAGGACGCACACTGGGGAGAAGCCTTATCAATGCAGTTGGAAAGGTAAGGATTCCGAGCCTTTTTTTTCTCTCGAGCATATGAGAGCCGGGTGAGCCGGGTAACTTAAATGGAGGTATTGAAATTGAGACGGTGATTGAACTTGCAGGTTGCGGGTGGAAATTTGCCCGGTCGGATGAGTTGACCCGGCATTACAGGAAGCACACGGGGGACCGGCCATTCCCTTGTACAATTTGTGACCGGGCCTTCTCAAGATCGGATCATCTGTCCCTTCATAAGAAGCGACATATTAGCGTGTAGTCTCTTCCCTTAGGGTAGCCCTTTGTAGTCTTAACCAGTTTCTCATGTAGTCTCCTTCCACCTAGTTCATCTCTCTTCATCCTATTAAGATTAAAGAAACCATAGGGGGTTTTCAAACTGAGAAATTTTAGCAAAGAAAAAAATTACCCCCTCTGCTTTATCGTTTCCGTATTGTCAACATGCCCACCCGGGTCTTTGGGTGTTTCGTGTGTATCCTCTTGCTGAGCTGTGTTTTTTTATGATTTTTTATAAATTTGTGGTCTGATATAAAAAAAAGTATTGTCTCTCTGTACCTTTATTGATAGTTTTTTTAGTTTAAAAAAAATCACGAGCCAATTGAAATGATTTCTTTTTAATTTATACGGATCAAGTTAAGGAGAGTTAAAATGTCAAGAGATATATAAATTTAATAATGATAACTATTAGGGAGGTTGTGATGCTGTGCTTTTTGGCTTTTGATTGTGACTGGAGGAGCAAGGAGTTTAGAAGGACTGCTGCTGTCAGAATGAGAAGTGAGAAATCACAGTATCGCAACCTCTCTATTATCTTGTACTACTATTAATAGACGATGGATGGATTTGACCCTGTGGGGAAATATTATTAGCACAAGTTTTAAATAGTCAGTAAGATTTAGACCAAATATAATTAAGCTATTTTGTAGGGAGCAGATTCACTTTGAACTTTGAACTTTGAACCCAATGTTTTTGGTTTAAGAAATGGAAAGGGAATTAATTTTTTTGAACTCTTCTTCCTTTCAATCTGTCATAGGTTTTTCATTATTTTGATTTCGGTTTTTTTATACATATTAAAAACCTATTCCTTCCTATTACTTTACCCGGGATTTATATATTTTATTAACTATTTTATTTTAATTATTATTTTATTTTTTATCATTGTTAAAAAATTAAAACTTATTTTCATGTACCGCAATTACCCCCTACACAAATACAAATAGAACAAATATCATTACAATTATAATTATATGAGCTCACAAGCAGAAATGAGAATGGGGCAGAGTGACTCTTTTTTTAATGACAAGACAGACACGAAATGATATCAAATCCCCTCCATAATTAAATTCAATTCGTTCAGAAAAACATGCATCCCCCTCAAAAGCCCCTAAAACCTGTAGAAATGCACTAGTAAACAAAACTTGCAATGTCTGTCTGTACGTCTGTCTAAAAAAAAGAGTCAAACTAATGTAGGGAAAAAACTTGTCGATGCATCGATGAAAAAATGTGTACTAGTAAAAAAAAAAGCTACAAATGAGCTAGTAATGTTCCCAGCCTACCAATAGTATTTTATATATTGTATTCTACACACACAAGTTAAATGAACTCGTTTTCAAACTATTTCATCCCCCTTCCCATTTTATGTTCAACGGGGTGTCCCTCCTCTAACTCCCCGTTTCTAACTTTGACGAATTAAAGATAACAATTTGAAGCACAGGACTGCTCGTTGGTGACCACTTGTTATTTCAGACCCCCACCGGTCATCATATAATCATGAGGGTTGGTGGACGTAATCATAATAATCATACCGCACCTCTCAATCATCTCCTCTAGAATGAAAAGGACGACGGCCGTGTGTGTCCCTTGTCCCCATTGTTCCTCGTCCACTGGGGGGCCGTGTGCCGCTTTTTAAAAGTGTGCAGCCTCTCCAATCACCAAGTACGCCCCTGTCACAGGCCCCTGTCACAGGCCCCTGTCACAGGCCCCTGTCCATCCCATCCTACCAAATATTATTGACCAAGCGTGGACTTGACACGGAGGTTTTAGATCCCTCGTCCCTCTCGGTTCGAAAGAGGACGCGGAGGTTGACATTGGCCCTTGGGGGTACTATGTCATTTTACAATCCTGATGATGTTGATGCACATTTAACGATCCAAATATATAAAAGCTGTACATTTTTTTTCTCCTTTCAAAAGCGAAATAGTTTTTTTTAACTGATCCAGTTTCCCTGTGCACAATGTGATTTGTGCTTTTTTGGCCAAGGGGGAAAAGGTCCTCTCGAGATCCTTTTATGCAGATGATATGAAAAAAAACAAGTTGAATGAGAAGGACGGAAGAAGTTGGTAGTGGTCGGTGGACGTGGTGGTGGTATGGTCTATCAAGTTATCTCTCAACATAATGTCTTTGTACCCTTTTACAAGTTTACAAACTTTAGCTCGCCAAGAAAAATAAAACCCTTCGAAACGGATGTAACCAAGTAGCGCAGAGAAGTCAGGTCACAGAGGTCACTTCAATTTTCAATCGCCCGCTTGAGCTTCCAACATTCCAACACATGCAATTTAAACCCGTATTTAATATCACGCAGCACCAGCTACGCCACTGCTCTACACTCTATCTACAACATAGATTGAAAAATGACCCTCAAGGGTCTCTCCTCGAACTTGACCTCCACGAGGACATTTTGATTGGATATCTGAGGGGAGAAATTGAAAAATTGACCGGGTTGGGAAGTTATGGTCCCGACGGACGGACGGACGGACATTTGAGCATGTATATAAAGTGTGTAGGGTAGTTGATAAGAAGTGGTTGGTGTTGGTGGTGGGTGAACAATGGATGGCCGTAAACAAGAATGGACTTTAGTGTGAATTGGTTGGTGTAGTTGTGGAAGCAGGAGCAGCTCAATCTAATCATCCGCACCTACAACGCCGTCTGAATACAAATCCCATCTCTCAATACAATCAATTCAAATTTATGAAATTAAAATCTCTCTCTCTCAAAAGATTTTAGTCAGGAAATTGGTCAACCTGATTTTCTTCCTCTCTCCACCAATTTCCAAAGAAGAAGGGGAAAAAATTCCAACAGGCCCTTGTCCATAGTCAGTCCACCTTCCCCATCCCGAACCTTGTTATTAGAGCTTCATCATCTTCCTCATCTTCCTCATCATGTCATAAAAGCTAGGAATGGATGAGCTTTAACTCCTATTTAATAGATGATGAGAAGGAGGTGTGTGAAAGTGGAATTTACAGCCCAACAGGGTCAGGTTAGAGGTTACGGACAAAGCCCTACATTTTATTCCCTCGGCAGTGGGAGACTTTTTAGTTTATGAAAAAAAAATTATTTAGCTTCCTTCAAAGTCCGGATATTTTGGTGGTGGGGCTTTGTGGGGGATTTAATGTCAGAAAAGCTGGATCGTACTTTTTTATTAAATGTGTTGGAGAGAGAGAGTTCAAGTTGTTTTATCACCTTTGCCACCTCCAGACTATTAAATTAGATTTTGCCAGACGGAGGGGGCTTCTTGGGTCGGTCTGACGTGTCTTCTTCTGAACAAAAAATATTTGGGTAGTCGATATTTTTTTGAACTTTTTTATATCAACTTTAAAAGGAAATTAACAGGCAGATTTTATTCTATACAATTCATTGGACTTAACAGGCTTAATTTTTTCAGAAATGATCAAAAAATAATTAGCCCTTTATATTTTTTTGACTAAAGACACAGATTATTAATTAACATTTGTCCTTTTGATTTTCCAAGAGAAGCTCAAAAAACTTTGTTAGCTCTGGATGGATTTTTTTGAAACGTTTCCAAATCATTTTTTCAAAATCCAAAACCCCAAGTGACAAAATCCAACATGCCCATCAAAGCTTAGTTAACAAGCTTATACATTTGACATTATTCTCAAGCTGACTTGGAGGTCCATCCTCCTCAAATTTTTTCTCCCTCTCTCCAGAGAAGAGATGTCAAATTGTGAAACGGACAAAGGAGAGCAAGAAGCACAAGAGGCTTATTTTTTTATATCATAAATATTGTAAAACAAGCCCGTAGGATTTATTTATTATATTCCCCTCCCTCTCAAGAGAAATGATTTTGAACAAGAGACTCTTGCTGCTTTGAAAAAACTTTGAACCCAATCTCAATCACAATGAATTGTAAAATACCATATTTTTTTGTGATCCATTAAATTCCTTAGATAAACGTGTAATGATTCCCAATCTATGTAGTTCACCTCTGAGGCCAGTTTGAAAACGTTCAGAGCTGTCTCGGTGTGTGTTGATCTGTGTGTTGAGGGTGGTTGGACAGCCCGTGTGGGTTTTCATGAATATTGAATGACAGCAGGTAGTCTTATTGGAACTTTTCTCTCCTTCACACGTTTCATACCCTTTCCTGACACCTTCCACTAACTTTATGACCAACTTCTTGAGAGAGAGAGAGAGAGAAATAGAAAAAGTCCATGTGGCAAATAAATCGAGGAGATTAAATGGAATCTCCAACTAGTCTACAAGCTTCAAAGTGTGAGAGAGACTCGTCTTTTGAGCTGTCAGGAACGTGGTGAGGCCGGTGAGGGCTCCAAGGCCCCCTCATATCATCCCATTAAATATCTCCGCTTTCAAATCTTGTCATCTCATCTCCTCAAAAAACCATCCTCCAAAGTCTATCAACTCCAAAACGTCTCTTCTATAGTCCTTTTTAGGAATGCATTTCTGCCAAAATCATTACCCGTGGCCAAATACTTCCCAAAGGGCCCTTTTTTTTAGTCTTAGTGTCTGGACCAGCATGGATACGTACGAGATCTCGTAGTAGAGAGTTTGCGATACAGTGATTTTTACTTGTGATCGCGACCGGACCAATTTTAATTGCAGCAGTCAATATGCAATAAACAAAAATCCCACTATCTCAACCTCCCTAATACTAAGATGAGCATGATCAATTGAGAGTGGAGTAATGCCCTTAACATTGGTGTACAGTCACAATGAAAGAGTAAAACTCTCCGTCCCTCAACCTCCCTATTACATCTTGGGACTTTTGAGTTAAGGGACAGTTAGGGCTATTATTATTTATTCATTGCAATTTGCAATCCTCTCTCTTTGGGATTGCATCAGAATTGGAGCAGAGAGGATAATGAAATGAGCATAGAATCCTACTAACAAATAAGCCTTGAATACAACACGCATACATACAAATATGTCCACATATATGTCTAGAACATTTGTTCAACCATGTTTATAAAGTATGGATTTTGGTTTCTAGGGCCATTTAATATTGAGAATTGAGCTCCCTGATAAGCTCCGGATATTTGTCTATCATTGTTGGCCAGTGTTGGTTTTTAGTGGTAGACGGTGGGTCGTGTCTTGAGACTTGTGATCAGAGATGCTGCAATAGTATAGAGAAGCTTTATGAAGAGAATCTAAAGGTAAATGACAACTAGACTATTCACCTCCTTCAACAATGGACGAGAAGATAAAAGAAGAGAGGAAAGTTATTATATTATTACAGAACTTGTCCTCCTTTTTTAACTCGTTGTTTGCAAGTCATTTCATTCTGATTATGTCCAGTCTCAGCTTTTATATAGAAAAGAAATACGTTTATTATTTGACTAATTCCCTAGACTCTATTTCATCTCTTGAACCTTTCTCTACCATTTCCAATTGCATAAGGGGGAAGGAAATTAAATTGGTTTTTTTTTATTAAATACAAATAAATTAGGGATACACGAAGAGCATTTATTCCCTTTTTATTACATAGATCAAATAAAACTTTGTAGTTACTGTTACTAGTAGCTCTAGCTTTTACTGCCAAGTCTCTCCTCTGGCATTTTAAACACAATTTCAATGGAAATGATTCAATAAAATAAATGAAATTGTCCCTTTGCCAAAATTTTGCAAAATTTTATTGGCTACATGAAATAAACTTTAGTCTATTTAATAGCAGCAGTTACTAGCCTTTAGTTACTAGTAAGTCCGCTTTAGTCTTTTTAACCTCATGGATCCCGAATACATCAATGCGATGTATTTTGGTAACCAAGCGTTGAATCCCAAATACATCTATGC
>JAQFYM010004193.1:0-16232 GCA_034694785.1 Agrenia bidenticulata | reverse complement strand
GTCTAGAGGTGACCAGGAAGTCTGACTCCTTAGCTTAGTCGAGTCTCCTGCCTTGATTGCCTTCCTCCATTCAATATTCAGAGGACAAACAAAAATACACAATAATATTTTGGTCCTCATCTCCTTTATTGTTAGAGGTAGATATTTAAAGGATGATGAATATTTCATTGAAATCATCCAGAGATTTGTGTACCTTCTGACTTAATTCATTCGTATGCTTCAAAAGCATTGGAAATTGGAATTTGGAATCCAAAGATAAAAAATTTCTAAGCCTAAAGTGTGAAGTGAATAATACAAAATACTTTGATATATTATTATATCGGTGCAGTAAAGGTGGCAATGCTAACAAATAAGGTAAGGGTTTAAAATAAAAAACAATACAAAAAAAGATGACTGTAATATAAAATTATATATCTATTAGTGTTCGTAGTTTTGAATTTGATTGAAGGAGATTGTAAAAGAATGTAGGACATAGGATAGTATTGTTTGTGCGTATTTTGTGTTGAACCTGTTTTGAGTCTTAATTGGTTCATGAGATGCAAGTTTTTCAATTTAGTAATTGGTAATCCATTGGAATTGCAATCATTTTGTTTTTGGGGCGGCTGCATTTGCAATATACATTGTTACATATTGACAGAATCACTAAAATAACGTTTCTGTTTCATGAGAAATTGCCCGACCTATAATTTAAAAAATCTCTGTTGATTGTTAAAGTCGATTTAATTTAGGATGGTTTAAAAATTTATATTCAAGTAGAAGATATGAGTCAGTTTTTAGCCCGACTCCAAGGGCTTATAGGATCATGTCAGTGTCCGTCTGTCTGTCCGTCATCACGATAACTCTCTTCAAACTAGTCCGATTGACTTGAAATTTTGCACACATGGTCTGTGGCCCAATTGCTTGGATGAGTTTTATTTAATCCAACCTTGTTAAATTGTTGTTACTTTGTGTGCTTTGTAAATTGTAATTGAAGTTTGAAGTCACAGAATAGCATTTGACCTTCATTCTTAGCTTATTCCCAAGTTTCTTGTAAATCCATTAAAAATTCGTGTGTTTAAAAACAAAATATATTTTTGTAAATAATTGCAAGTAAAATTCTTGTTAATTGTATGCAGAATAATTTAATCAAGAATTTAAAAGCATAATCGAATAGGTTGAGGTTGACTTGGTTTTGTTTCCATTGTTTCGCCATAATTAACACTAACCCTCACTCTTACAAATACAAACAACGAAAGTATTGAAAGTAAATATTATTTCAATCGTAGATTTTGCCGTTCATTGCAAAAATTAACAAACGGTTTTCACTGTCAACTGCCTGTCGTTCTGTCTTTTGCCCGTTCATCTTCATGTCACCGTCTATGCGATTATTTTAAACTGTATTTTGTTTTGATTGTATGTATTATAGGGTGACGAGTGACGTTCAGTTATAGTTAAAAACTTAACGTGCAGTCCAGAGGATATCGACTAAACCAATATAATCTAATAATTATCCTCCATAAACTGATTTCGAAATCAACCATCGTCGTCCACACGTTATAAATATATACATATATATAGCTTGTAAGTCTTCTATTCATTCAGACGATACTTAAATGTAGTCAATAGATGTCTTGAAAATTATATGAATTCGGAGTTTAATCATTTTTGATGTTTCTTTTAGAGATGAGTTCAACAAGCTGTGAGACGCGGATAATTAATGGCTCAGTTCCTTCACCAAGTGAGGTGGATCACGTAGCCATCCTGTCGGAAAATCTGAAGCAATCCCTCTTCCTCAACCCGGAGTATGCGGATATTCACCTTATCGTTGAAGGGGTGAAGTTTCCGGCCCACAAAATACTTCTGGCTGCTCGGTCAGAGTACTTCCGGGCGCTACTCTTCGGGGGAATGAGGGAGAGCAGTCAGTCTGAAGTAGAACTTAAAGGAGCTACCACTGCGGCATTTAAAGTCCTTCTCAAGTATGTATACACCGGTCGCTTAGTGCTAGCCGAGTTGAAGGAAGATGTCATTCTTGATGTTCTTGGGTGAGTTGAGGTCATCAAATTAAAATTCTTGCATATATACAAGAAGATACAATTTTGCGATGATATGTAACTGCACTAGCTAAAAGTGGTTTGTAATTGTAAAGTAGTTAATTATCTTCATGCATTGAATATTGTAGTAATTTATCAATGTTTGGTTTTTTACTGTCCCAGTTTGTGCCATCAATGGGGGTTTGAAGATTTGGAAGCTAGTATTTGCGAATATCTACAAGCAGCTCTTCATGTTGGAAACGTGTGTGCTATTTTGGACACAGCTTTGGCGTTTGGGTTACATTCCTTGGTCAGTACCTGCTCAGTTTTCGGGGATGCAAACGCTGGTACTCTATTGGAGCACCCATCTTTTCTTCATCTCTCACCCGTAAGTATTTTCTAAAATTATTCTGAATATTTATGTTCGTAATATCTTGTAATACGTCGGTACGAATTTTCAGGCCGGAGTAACCGAATTAATTTCTCGAGACTCATTTTGTGCTCCTGAGGAAAAGATATTTGAATGCGTAGCTAATTGGGTAAAGCACAATAAGGACATTGATCAGGATTCAAGCTCAGTATTGAAAAGTGTCCGACTTCCGTTGATGAACATCAATACATTACTAGAATCAGTACGACCAACTGACCTTGTCAGCCCAGATTCTATACTTGATGCAATTCAAGCTCAAAGGAAAGCAAGAGATACTGAGCTACGCTATAGAGGCTACTTAGGTAAGCAAGTTAATCCTTGCCGTTGATAATAAGATATTCGATAATGCCAATAAACGTGTGCATTAGACTGGTAATTGTGGTAAAGAATGAGTGTTTGATTTACATTGCAGTCCCGGAAGAAAATGTTGCTCATGTTAAACACGGTGCTACAGTGTTAAAAGGAGAAATGCGTCAGGCCATTCTTGATGGTGATATTCAGAATTATGACATAGAAAGAGGCTTTACTAGGCACATCATTGACGAAGCTGGTGAAGGCGGTGGTGGTATTGTCATTAAACTCCGACAACAGTGTATCCTTAATCATATCAGGATGCTTTTGTGGGATCGGGATCTTAGGTAAACACAATAATACCTAGTTTAATTTGTTTATCTAACGCCTCAAATGTGTTTTTTAGTAATCAATTGATTTTATAGATCCTATTCGTATTACATTGAAGTATCAATGGACCAAGAAGACTGGGTCAAGGTTTGTGACCATACAAAGTATCATTGTCGTTCTTGGCAAAATGTATATTTCCCGCAGAGAGTGGTTAGGTAAAAACTTGATATTTTTTAATGGACGAGTGCACTTATACCATGATAGAGAATTTATTCATTAATACCTATTTTCAACGCCCAGGTATATTAAAATTGTTGGAACTCACAACACTGTCAATCGGATGTTTCACGTAGTCCAGGTCCAGGCATTTTATACCAAGAAAGACTTCGTCGTTGATCCGATATTGGGATTACTTTGTGAGTTGGTTTCATTACTTAAATCGAACATAATTACTAACAGCTCTTAATTAGCTGATGTTACCATTGTGTTAGGTCCTAAAGAGAACGTTGCTACAATCGACATGAGTGCTTGTGTCATTGAAGGAGTCTCCAGGAGTCGAAACGCTCTAATCAATGGTATCAATCGTCCAACAGATGGTAAAATAAAAAATAACATTCGGCAGACTAAATCTTTAACACTTTCTTTCCAAATAGGAGAAACACGAGGATATGACTGGGACTCTGGATACACTTGCCATCAATTAGGTAGTTATCTAGAAATTTTATTTTAAATACTTTTTGAAACTTACCTCAAAAATACTATAATGATTTTCCAGGTAGTGGAGCAATTGTTGTACAGCTGCCACAACCGTATGTAATTTCATCAATGAGGCTATTGCTCTGGGACTGTGATGATCGACGGTATAGTTACTACATTGAAGTGTCAATAAATCAGAGAAATTGGGAAATGGTGTGCAATAGATCTCGAGAGAAATGCAAATCGTGGCAAGTCATTAGATTCCCTCCTATTACCGTGGTTTATATTCGAATCGTGGGAACGGACAATACAGCGAATGAGGTAAAGGATAGCTCGATGCATGGAAATAATCTTATTTTTATGAATCTGCTAACTATTGTATCTTTGTAAATCGCAAGGTATTTCATAGCGTTCATTTCGAGTGCCCTTCTCAGTCGGACGAAGATTTGAAAAAAGTTGAGGGTTCACCTTCAAAGGAAGAAGTTCCTGGAACAAGTTCATCGGCTGCTTCCCTTCCCCTTGTTCGTGTTCCCCATGCACCTTGTCATGCTGTCCCTGAGCCTGAGGCTAATTCAGAACACGTGCAGACTCCTAGAATCGGAGTTGTGGACCCCGAAGCGGATGGTGACAAAGTATTTGAAGAATTTTTCGCTCAGAATGAAGCGAATGAGGCAGAAGATGCAAAACAACATGAGGCAATTGTTGCGAATGAAATATTGGAATGAAATTGTTAATCTGCATTTTCCAGAAGACTCACCGAAAGACTCTTAATTATGCCAGCTCAATGCAATTAAAATTTAACTGTAAGGGGCGTTCTCCCTTCTCTTTTGAAGAAATAATGGTCACCGCACTCCTTCAGTTCATTGACAAATTAAACATAACATTAGAGTAAATTTTAACTGCTAACTTAAATTTGGTACTTTAAGAAAATTTATGAATTGCCAGCATTTAAAAATGAACTAATATTGGAAAAGTAACTTTAATGAACATAAACGTTATGTATGTATTACTTAGGCTTTCTAGTAGACATCCTTGATATAATCCTTGTATAATACGTTGTTATTAATTTGTACCTGAACCCGGCATTCAATATTCAATCCCCTTGGTTGAGTCGATATCAACCTGGAGTGGGTAGTCTTGTTTACCACTTAAGACGTATCAGATTTAAGGATAATGAGTGATAAATTTAGGGTATGGTATGATATTAAAAAGAATTCATTCAAATTTTTCATTTTGTAAAAAATTTATTTCAGCTTAAAAGTGAACTATCATTGTAGTTATCTATGATGGAATTATTAAACGGACTAGAACCGATCGTTTTGATGTTTCTGTATTGTAATTATGGGTAGGTTTTGTAGACGTGGGTCTCCGAAAAATCACGACACATTACTTGTCTCACAGCTCAGTTTTATTCTTTAGACCGCATAAATTAATACAGGAGCTCCGCTGTGAAATCAATGTACAATATAAAGTAAATATACAAATCTCAGAGATTGTTAATCCATGCAGTCTTACTTAGGGTGAGTTTCTCCGTACTGTGGGGGTAATGGTGTACTTAAAAGTTCCCTTTCATCCATTAAATCTGACGGATGGCTATGGCTTTGTCCATTATCTCTAGTCATGACAATTACTCCCGCATCTTGTTGAGGGGGTTGATGGTAAATGTATTGATTCCCATTCCCATTACCGTTACCGTTACCTTGCTTGTACCTGAAAATGATGTTTTAAAACGAACATTGGATTTTATCATTTCCATGCTACCATAGAATGTTGGTCATACAAGCTACTAAAAACAAATATTCAGCAAAATGTTGGTATAAACCTTAGAACGGAAAGTAACATGCGGAAGGCAGCTTCAAAAAATAATGCGTCTTCATCACTAAAATAAATAAAAAGTTTAACCAAGATCTATAGCATACAGGGATAGCATTCTTTCGAGTATCCAGATTATCTGAAACACTTGAAATTACATGTAAGCCATCATTTGATGATACAAAATAACCATACGAGAAGGAAATAAAATTAAGAAAAATTAGAGAGAATTAATGCTTAGCATCACAAGAGATTAGCATACACAGGAGTATCTTCCTCTCTGTCTGTCCATAGCAAGGCTATAAGAAGAAAGCCAACTAATCCACCAATCGATCCTGGGAGTAAACAAAATCAATTTAATTGACCTAAAATTAATTTTAAATCCATCATAATGTCGTACATGGTTTTAATCCAATTGAAAAAAACATTATAAACGAACCTGGGATGACAGTAGCTATTAGGATTTCTACTCCGTATCCACGTTCCGGTATTTCTGAACGGAAGACAAACACCTCCGGCTCTGACGCTAGTTTCATTTTCGTGTTCATACCATCCGCAGATTCTTCCCCATTCTTTCCTTCACTGTTATGCTGTTGATTATTGCCATTTGATTGATCCTTTCCAATCTTTCCCTTTCCTTGTTCTTCCGAAACACCCGTTTCACCTATCATCGTCAGACGAAATGAACACCAATCAACTAAAAATGTGTATCGACGAAAGTGTCTTTCTACAGATGTTCGTTTGAGATCTCTTGGACATGGTCGCATCTTCCAAAGAGGCAAGACTTCAACTTGCAACTTCTTAAGTTCTGGGCTGAAATCCTTATCAGATGCAAAATGTACCACTACCCTGTAATACCCGTTGTAATTTTGTTGAATCAGCTTAACAAATAAATATATATTTCCCAATTTACCCTTCAGCGTCATTAGGACGTACTGGAACGCGATTCTCTCCCAAAGCAACTGCAGAAGCCAGAAAGACTGGAACGACTGGATTCCCGTTATTATTTTCCCATGATAATTGGTCGGACAAAATGTTTACAAGATCATTCATTCTTCGTGGAGTGCATAAGTCCTTCACGTTGAGATTATCAATTTTCAATTCCATGACATACTCCAACGGATCTTTCCTCATGATTTCAATAGAGACAATCAGTTTTCGAACATCATAGCCTTCAAATTTATTCCATGCGATGACGTCTAAATTCAGTGATATAATGTGGACTGGTGGAACTCCATACAAATGTCCAGTCGAGCTGAATGCGTCATACGAATATTGAAGCCATCCTGGAAGATCTGGCGAGTTGGAAATCCTGGCCATGTACTCTATCTGGTTCACATATCCTAAAAAAATTTAAACTAGCAATTAAAGAACAGAAGATTTATAATTGGAATGTGTTTGTACATCATAGCATATTAAATTGCTTTACCCGACTGCTTTTCCCACTTGAAAAGTTCAGGAGTGATCGGAATGACACAAAGTTCTGTAGCATTTACTACAACCCTTTGTTGAAATACTTCTAAGGCAGACACAAACACTAGCAACTCGGAGAAAAGTAAGGCTAATATAATGTGATATGTAATTGTACACATTCTTTAAAACAATTTTAAATTTTACTGTACTATTTGTAGTACCAAAATGCCCTTGTTCCTTCGTCTATATGAGTTTCTACATATGATTAATTAACATGCAAAAGGGATATATGAACGAACCCGCATGTCTAAACACCGAAATCGGTGTAAAACAAACCCTAAAAATATCTTAAAACTCCTACACCCCACAAGATGGAATCATATTAGGATTTCCGAGACACGCAGCCCTGTCCTGTGAAAGTGTAACTCAATACTAGGAAGGGAAAGTGAAGAAAGCTACCGACATTGGGTGTCAGATTTCATTCAGTTTATTCATTACAACTTTTCATCATTTATTAGATTCAATTGAATTACAGACTATATATACTAGAATTGTAACTAGTGAAGACGACAAAAATAGCTGAAATGATCCCATAATAAATACCCTTGTAGTTTCAAATAAAAATTATATTTTGTTGTAAATCATTGAGAGTTGTTACAAGTACTCTCCATTTGAAAGATCAGGGCCAACCTGCAAAAACAGTTCCAAACCAGATGCATTAAAGATTTCAAAAATTATAATTTCTAGAAAATAAATGTCAACTAGTTGGATGCCTTATATGCATTTATAGAATACCTGGTTAGGAAATGGTTTAACAGCTTCAGACATAAGTGTTGAGTTACTTTTACTGCCAATTGTGGATGGTAAACTTGGGGAGAAAGGCTGTGACAGACTGACTTCTCCAGGGCTTTTGTAAACATTCCCGATGAATTCCCCTTCTGATAACATCTCACTCTGAGACTTTTGTAGTTGAGATATTGACATCGATGATCCAGCTTGAGACTTTGAAAATTCAGATTCGAATTTTCTAGTTCGGGCCGCTGGACTTATGGTTCGGACGGACAGTTCTTCAGTAACGAGAGATAGGTGCTTAGAGACCTTTAAGGGCGAATGAGAAGAACTCACTTTGACATCCATTTGCTTTTTCGAAGAGGGTGCGGGAGAGTAGTCGAATTCAGAAGCAATATTCAATGTATCTGTGCTCCTTACTTGGTGAAGAGGGTTTATTTCCACTTCCTCTCCACGACTTTTTTGAGCGATATCGATATTTGTAGAAGACGATTGTGGAGTTATGATGCTTTTTTTGCTTTCAAAAGGGTCAGATCTTGATTTGAAACTCTTTGGAGTAAGTTTTAACTCCTTTTCACTAAATACAAAGTCAGACATCTCACTGCAGTCAGTGTTGTCATTATTGTTGCCCTGATGAGACTCATTTAAATCATTACAATCATGAATGTTTTTTTTCCTACGTACTGATAGGGTAAGATTAGGTGTCGAGTCGCAAGAACGAGTTTTTGAAACAGACTTGCTTCTGACTTTTCTATTGGCCGAGGAATTCAATGAGGTCAATGAGGACAGTTCTGGAGTAGACAACTTGACGTCACTCCATTCTAAATTAAATAGATCTTCCCTTTCGATTTGATTTCCAGACTCCAATATTAGCTTACTTTCATCGACATCCCTCATAAATTGCTCCTCGGGAATCTCTGGAGGTTTTTCAATTTGGAGGGCATCCAAGTATTTTAATATTTCAACGTAAACTAGTTCCTTGGCTAACTTAGCTAAGACGTTGGAAGTTGAAGCTTGTTTCAGTACTGATTCGACGATAGGCATCGGAGCTTGTTCCTGTTCCGCTTCACTTTTATTGAAGGTGTACTCGTTAACAGTTGCTGGTTTATCGGATTTTACTATCAATTCTTTTTTGAAATTTATTTTTCTCAGCAATCCAATTTTTTCGTATTTTGAAGCCAAATTCCGAGCGAGTTTCAACTGTTGATAACTACTGGAATAAAATTAGACGTTATTATTAGCCTATACTATTATTATCCAATTGTTTACAGATAAAAAATACTTTAAAATACTGCAGTATCTATTAAAAGACACTAACAACAGAAAGAAAATAATTTGATACCTTGCGACAGGGTCAGACATTTGATCCGTACCTTCGGAATCAACATATTTTCCGTGTCCTTTAAGAATGATCTGTTTTGATGATCCAGGACGTATTTTCATTTCTGTATTTGAAACCTCATTTATAATGTAATCCTCACTATTTTTGGGTGGTGAATCTTTTGCTGCTGGTAATGGATCTTTATTTTTCTTCTCTGATGGCTCATTATATTTTTCTGCTCCATGAGTTTTACTCATTTCCTTCGTATCTCTTGAAAATTTCACTGATTTTTTAGTTTTTGAAGACGGTCTGGTACAAGAGGAAGTAATCTTTTTTATTGCGGGACGTAAAAATCCGGGCATCGATTTTCCATGGAGTTTCATCGGGGAACTAGTCTTAAGTTTTGCTGTCGATCGTAGTGTCAGGTTTGTCACAGCCTTTCGTAATAGTTCATTTTTCTGTGCGGTCGTAAATTCTCTTGATGTCGACTTTGACTTAGAAATGTTCTGAAAAACCGTATTATTAACCAGTGCCCGTGCCATATTCTCATAGTTTTTTGGGACCGGCAAAGAATTTTGAAACCCTCTGCTGATATTGTTAGAAACAATGGTCTTGCATTTATAATTTCTTGGAATTTCTTCGAGTTTTTCAATTCCAGCTTTGATTTCAGGCGTCTCTTTATGATACTGCTTTAAGTCTTTTTGCCACAAGACCTCTTCTAAAACTCGTTTTAAGTCAGTAACTGAGAGTACCCGATCTGTATTTCGCCTTCGAATATCTGGAGTTATACATGTTTTTGGAATTGGATTCAATTTTACTGATGCTTTTGGAGACAAGTTCATTGGTTTCCAAGATCTTGTCGACCCCTGGGTAACAATATAATGTGCTGGTGATGCCCTTTCTTCGTTCTTACAGTCGCAACATTTATGAATAGCATTAATTTTGTTAGAATGTTGCGATTTTGCTCTGGTAACAGGAACTGGCGTTACTTGTTTTCGTAATTTAGGTGAATCCGTGACTAGGTTTACTGTCGTATCACTCGTATCAAACAAATTAGGAAACTCGGACTCTATCCGTAAAACGTCTTCTGGTCCCAAGTCGCCCAAGGAAAATGGGTCCTTCACCAATGCTGACCTTAAAAACGTGTGCTGATGCGTGAAGTTCATCCTTCCCTAATATCTATAAAAATATAAACAAACAATCCGTTACTAATTACTAATTACACTTAGATATAACATAACCCACTATTAAGAATGTAGATCGTTTAATATTGAATATTATGCATAGTGAAATAATAGAGAAGTGTTTGTATATCGCCCAGAACACTAAATTTATTTGTCGTATTGAATTCAAACAATCAAAAACGAGTTACATCTTACGAAGGATAATTCAAGCAATCCTCTTTGCCTATAACACGAAAACAGTCAGACAAGGTGATTTTATAGCAAGATTAAGGTAAATAAATGAAAATATCGTACCATCGAAATATTTCACAATTGTATTTAGGTAGGTTTACAAGTGAATCTCAGTTTTTTGAAAAAAACTATCTCAGTCATATGCTTTTTTAACCAAGCAAGCAGGTAAAAATAATGATTCTTAATTATCAAAACAGGCAGTTCTTTTTGTATTAAAATTCACATTCCTAAACTAAACACATCGTCCATTGTCTTTGCATGTTGTATTATTATTCAATGCACAAGACAATCGAGAACCCAATTTTCCATCACTAGGTTAACGGAAGTCATAAAATACATGGTCCTTCTGAGTTCTGAGAGTCTACAAATTATGTCTCAATTTTTTCGGCCTGAAATTTACTAAGTAGTTTATGTGACAATTTTAGATTTAATTCATAATTCATCGAAAATTGACTAGACAAGTTCTACATCATAACGTTTAAATGTAAAGTTAGGTACTAATACTACAGCCAATCTGTTCGTTATTTTATTTCTGAAAAGAACTGAATATTTCAATAATGAAATGCTATATAATGGCACATTTAACTGCTACTTTAATTTTAATTCAATCTTGTGATAATGGTTCTGAGCAGAAACATTATTATTCGTTATCGTTATTTCTAACAGCGTAAGAGTTTTATTACGAAATTGGATAGAAAAGGATCGGCGGGATCTGTCATGGCCTAAGGACATTTCATTTTGCATCATGCAAAATTATCCCTCGGTAAAAATGAGGATAAAAAACAATCAAAAACGTTACAGATCAAACCGCAAAATACTTCTATTAAATTTGAAGCTTCTAGATTTGTAATACCGCTCTATTCTGTTTCTCCTATTTCTAAACAAATTCACATCTGGTTAGCAATAAAGAATTATTAATTGCTGATTTAGCGCAGAACAAATTAACAATTTCTGTGAAATCTATCAGCACATAAACTAGAAAAGATCATGAATGAAACATGGATTGGTTATAGATTTATGTGACGAATCGCTCGCTGTAACTGCAAATCATCTGAGCAAGATGACTTGGATTCCTTAAAGCTTCGATTACCTGTACCTAGGCATTTAACCTTGTGCAAGTTTAAATATATATATATCAAGGAGTGTCACACATTGGAATTTAACATGCTAATCACACCTATTTCATTTCTAGCCCAGCCAATTTGTTTCGTTAAATACCTACACATATACCCATTGCCAACTTAATTACAAAACAAACACGATACCATCATGAAATTATCATTGCTAGCAATATAGCAATCGCAATCTTTCGTTATTAGATCTTCTCGAGACAAGAAATCCTCTTTTGTTTAATTTTGTACCTAAGCAGAAGTCATCCTCATTCATCTCCAGTTAGCATGTATTTTTCATGATTCATGTTTCTCTTTCCTTTTTCACTTTTGTATTCTCTTCCCCAAGTATTGTTGCGATTTCGTTCTGCATGAAAGCCCAAGGAACTGTTGAACCAGCCAAAGGACATTTCTCTCCACTTGGACAGTACACCTAAGAACCAATTAAAACAATAAAATATGTCTCCAGAATCCAGTAACTATAAATTAGACTGGATCATTAACAAAAATTATTAATACCTCTGAACCAGCTCCCTGACGCTTAATTGACTGTCTAGAACATGGAAAGCAGAATTTATGGTTGGGAACTGAAGGACACTGGACAAAATGAGTGTCTTCTAATCTCTCTTGACACAATGTACACTTTAAAGCGTTTGCAGTTGATTCTGCCCCATCGGTAGACGGAGGTGTTGTTCCATGCCTAGATGAGGAACCCGAAGGCCTTCTGCTTACTTTTAACAAACACAAATTTTCAAATCAGTCTAAGTTTATTCGTTGATGCTTTCACAATAGAAATTTTGTATAAACACTCTAACTAAAGTCGAATACCATTTGTAGTGGTGATGCTCCCTTGCTTAGAGTATAAAGTTGCAGTATCAAAAGAAGTTGTCCTTATAGGCTTATCTTTCCCTGCGTTGGCTCCACCATCAGACCCCGCTGGAAGACTATCTCCTCGAGACAACATAGGCCGCTGTTGCTCTTCCAATACGATTCTGGAGATATTGAAAGAAAAGATCAGTAACCATCATACACGCGCAGTTCAACCCTTTCTAGTAAGGATTTATTATCGTACAAATACCGTTTAGCATCAGTTCCATTTTGTTCCGAATCTTCATCTGAAAGTCGTTTCAGTCCAATTGTAATCGGAGTCGGTGGAAGTGAATTAGGGCGACCGTGTGAGGACTGTTGTTGTGGATGTTGACCTTGTGATTGACTCTGACTTTGATGTACCTGTTGTTGTGGTATAACTGCCATTAGTCCCGGACCTGCACGCATTTGTGGAAACAGTAATTGAGGGTTTCCATCTTCTGAAAAAAAAATCAATAAAATATAGCCACATATATTTATTTGCATGTGAATTAATCCCTTATTGATATGGCAAACAATCAACTAAGCTTATTCAAGTCGTACTTTAGACTAATGATGGATACAAATGAATTTGATAAATAATACTCAAAGAGATTATCGAATACATTAAATTTTGAAAGATTCTCACTCATTATCATGAAACCGGAAAACTACTAACATTGGTAAGACTTAAGACGACAATCAAGGAGACATCAATGGACTCTCTAAGTCTCTATCCTCTTCCATCCAAATCCACTCGCAATAAGTCAAACATATTCATCAATATAGTTTATCAGAAATCAGCTGCCATTTGATAATTGAAACAAGGATGATTTGCTTCAACCAGCATCAACTATAACAAATGAACATGTGTGTACAGATGACTTTTGAATTTCAAATCTTATCAGAATTCAGTATCGCTATACAATCCAACATTTAACTGAATTTAAATATAAAGGATGCATAAAAGTTGGCAAACATTCAATCTCGAGATAAAATGTAGAATAAATGGGAATATACGCTTGAACCTAAAATTCCGAATTATCTTATCTGTTTCTTCCATATTCCTTTCAAAATATAGTTTATCCCATCTCCTTTGTAATCTGAAACAGATAAAAATACTAATCTCCTGATAAATCCTCAAAATGTTTCAATTTGACTTGGTAATTTATGATAAAATTCAGAGGGAAAGAGCATACAGCTAAATTCAAGTGACGAATAATATCTCCCTTACTTTCATGAAACCTTCCTGCATTAATTTGATAAGGTCTGGCTGGGTTTGAGACGTCCAGTCCAGCCAGCAAGAGGGATGATAACACGACATGTTACAAGTACCAAATCAACGAACCAATAATAACCTTAAGCTAAGCTACAAAGTTTTAAATATTATTTGATTAAAAGCAGCTCTGTTTGTTTATCGTGAAGTCATGCCTTGCCCACATGAAAGAGATAAGACTTTATTGGGAAGCAGTGAACGGAGATAAAGAGGTACTTGATCATTACCCTCGTCTTCCTCGCGCTATCAACCAACAGTTCAAGACGATGACATAAATAGCATTCTTCCTATTACTTCTATGCTCTTGTCATCCTTAACAAACATTACATTTGTGTCACATATTTTCGTTTCTAAAATTATCATAATCTTTCAGACACTATCTCTAGAACTTGCAATGTCAATAGAATAACTCGGGACAACACATTCCTTCCCATGATAAGCGACAAAAACGGTTGGTCGTCACCGACGACCGTCTACAAAGTCAAAAGTGCAAACTTCCCATATTCATATATCCAACTTGAACTATAAAAATATTTCTGAATCATGGAATCATGGAGTTATAATATAGTCGATGATAGATGATAATTTAATAATTACCATTTCTAAGAGATGAAATTTCATGGTAATGAATGAGATTCTATACAAATGTTGACTACAAAGAGCGAGAGGGGAGATCAAGATCATTGATTGTCCATGTTTCGAATAAATTGTAAAAATTCCAGGGTTGAAATCATCTGTACTTACTCGCTGATGTCGAATTATGGGAGGTAGGGACGGATGAGACCGGAGGTGGAATGTTGAGGTTGGAGCTACTAGCCCCTCCAAGAGAGGCACTATTAATTCTATGTCCATGATGAGAGTGACTCAATGGATGGACAGGTGGGGGAGGATGATGTGGTGGGGGCAAGTGAAATACCCCTCCATTCTTCTGAGGATTTGACCTCGGGCTGGGACTTCCGGATTCAGGGAATGCGGCTGCATGAGCCCGCTTCATTTGCCGCGCTGTGTCCAGGACGATATCTATCCTATCCGCCCCCTCATAATTGACACACCCTCTACACACTGGTTCACTGAAATCATGGATCATAGCCCATGGCATCCGGGGCAAGTCACACAAATAACACTGCTGTCTCTTCGCCATAGACATTCTGCTCACGCTGATTATTCCTTCTGTAGCCAGCTTAAAACTTTCTCCGGCACTTATTTCTCTTCTTCCGTAAGACCAAATTACTCCTCAAATTCAAATCAACAATCCATGGACAGTGTCACTCAAATATCTGCGAACAAAGTAACACATTAATATTTAGCAAGTATAAAGGTCAGAACGGTAAGTAATAAAAAACTAAACAGTAATTATTAAGAGTAGTTGTACCATACCCCTCTTTCCAAGGATGCTGGTGATCTGCTGTTCTTCAACTCTGAATGATTCGCTCTGCTTCTTTTTCTGGTGTCTACCGAAGAGGTAGGGAGCGAGGGCCAGCCAGACTAAACTTGAAGCAGTTTCGGAGGATCGAGGGCGGGGATGATGATCACAAAAAGGGGTAGGTAGTAGGTAGAAGCATACACTACCACTACCTTATATATATATATATTTATATGAAATTTAGATCTCTCTCCCTTGCATTCTTATCACAAGAAATTCTCCAGAGAGGCAGACTGAACATGAACCAACTGTGATCTTGAGTTAGTCCAGGAGCAAGGAGTCTCAAAGCACCACCAACACACAACACCGATTTCTTCAATACCCTACCCTCCAACTTTCTTCCTTCCACGGCAAGGCACCCACCCAATGTTTATAGCTCCCAATATATATTATTATTATGCCCAGACTAAGAGCAGCGGATAAAACGCAACCCAAGGATCTAAAAAAATCCTCCTGCCGTTCTTCGCTCCATCCTTACAAAATGATCCTCCACTGACTGTCTTTCCTGATTTTAGAAACACGAACCATCATCATCACAGAGGACCAACATTAAAACTTATACGGAATAGTAAACTATTTCCACTTGGCACACTACCCAAACGACTCCTCACACAGATGCAAGGTTGTTTGATGATAGGAATGTCTCTCTAGCTCCACACACTACTACCTCATCAGATCAACGAACATGCTTCAGAGATATTTAGGTTGGACAGAGTCACAGAGACCTATTACAAAAGATGATGATGACAAGTTCTATTTAATACATTGAAGGTCTTGAATGCATTGATGCATTCCAAGTTCCAACAAAGTCATAGCATAGGTACTAGAAACGACTCCTCCCTGGATAGTGCAAGTTGAGCCAAGCCAGCGCAGCAGTACCTTACCGTCCTTACCTCATCGTCATCAGCGTCACACATGTACACGGACGGAATATCGACCCAACAATCAGAATTTTCTGCTCAAAGGGTTAAACTATCTTCCACACATGTACATGACGATGACAACCTCTCTACTATTTGTCTATCCAATCATATTATTATCATCATCTTCATGGTGAGCAGGACGATAATAA
>JAQFYM010004192.1:0-16232 GCA_034694785.1 Agrenia bidenticulata | reverse complement strand
AAAGCTAAAAACAATGCACATATTTGTAAAAAATCTATAATTTTACAGAGGGGGCCCCGCAAAAAAAAGTGCCCCCGGGCCCCCAAATTTGTTAATCCGCCCCTGTTAACTATAAGGATATTTGGGATAAAGATGAAGCTGAATTTAACATATTCATAGCAGAAAAATGTCCTGAAATCGCTTTACGTTCCTGAATCCAAAGTTTTCCTTTTTTTCAACTTAAGATGTAAATTGTGAAGGGAAAAAAATCAAAAAACCGATGCTTGCCAAGTATTTAATTTATTTTTCAAAAAGCATTACAATCCAGGTAAACATGTTGTGATAGATGAATTCTTATGGTAATTTATGGTCGGGTCAGAAATATAGTTTACTGCCCTGATAAGCCGGCTAAGTTTAATATAAAAATCTATAGCCTATATTGCTCTGCTACTGCATATCTGCTAAAAGGAAAATTTGCGGTAAGCAAGAATCATTTATAAATGTAGTAACGCCAATGACAAAAGATTATTCAAGAATACGTAGAATAGTCCATATGGACAACTTACATAATTCAATCGAATTATCTAGATAGCTGATTACAGATAAGATGCATACCTATGGTACATTAAGGTACAACCGTGGTGTTTATAGAAGTACCATGGATATTGAATCAATTAAAAATAAAAGTATTTGTTTCATAATCTGCGATGATATATATTTTTCTAACTTCAACGATACGAAAAATGTGCATTTTATCACGACAGTTTATGAAGCAAAAATCAATTCAATTGAAATGAAATAGTGGATTAGAAACAACAAAACGAACAGAAAAACATATAATTTTACAGAGAAAACCAAATGCTATAATACAGTATAACAAACAAATGGTGGATCGTTTGCATAAACCAATATCCAATATAAATGTAAAAAGACGAACCAATATTTACAACAAAAAGCTCTCTATACATCTGTTTAAAATAATGATTCATAGTTTATATTTTATTTTAAATAGGGATGCTAAAAATCTAACAACAATAAGAGTATTTATCTCTGATCTTACAAATTCTTTACTAGCATAAACCTTAAGGCACACTGATAAGGTTAAGCATCATATGACCCTACTCCATAATCAAGAAAATGTGATGTATGCAATATAAGGGGTCTAGAAAAAAAAAACGAATCTTAAATGAGATTTATGTAATGCCCATCTTTATGTGGGTAAATGTTTTGTGCAATATCATAGCCAGAATCAACATATAATACAGAATGTGATTCATAATAAAAGAACCATTTCTCAAAGTTCAAAAGCAAAAGTCACTAAACGTGCAAGAATTAATTTTAACGCTAGTTATGTTGTATGTATACGATCCAAGAAGCAATTAAAGAAAGATTGTTTGTGACTCAAATGTGCATGTGAAAATTTTTTAAATGCGACATGTTGCACGCCGGGGTAAGCAGAGATAAACAACAAGAAAATAAAATATCTATCATGTTTTATTCCGTACAAGTTCTATTGCTCTAATCAAAGAATGGCATAAGTTCAATGAGCGTTTCTCTAAATCAATAAAAAAAATAGTAGCGTTTTCAATAATAACCGGTAAATTACTACTACTTGATTTATTTTTTTTTTGTACAATACGCTATTTTGGTATATATTCATTTCTCGAGAAAAAAAAATCAAAGCTTATGAAATTCCTATATTGGGAGTTTTAATAAAATCAAAACCTTAGATATTTAAAAATTTATATCTTCTTTATTGAATTATATTTTTTGATATTTACATTTATTCCACTATTCTTTATACTTAAATACATAATAATATCGAAATTACATATTTATATTTCTCCACTAAAACAGTAATACTTGTTTTCTGCTCATTCTCTCTGTTTATACTGTCAAAGTGATATTTTTCAATGTCATATTGACATATCATTACTTTGTATATTTAATATATCTTGACATATATTCCATATAAAGTATATATATCATACTGATGAGACTACAAAGTAAGTATTCTACACATATTTAACACAATCTAGTTTATTATTTACAAAAGCACCATACTTTGCTATTTTCTATAACCTAAGCATAATTCTTTACAAAACGAAAATCATCAATCATATACATTTGGACATGTTAAAAGATCACACTTAATTTCTGTTGCCACATATATATACTATTCCCTGCTTTAGAGATTACATATTTATACATATTTATATGTTTAATAACTTTGTACGTTAGATTTCTAATTTTTCGTCTGTACACTTTCATTTTATAACGTGTACTAATAAATACGGGGTAATAAAAAATCAAAATACGACGTAAAAAAAGACCCAGCTGTTTAGGATACTTTTTCGTATTTTGAAATTATTAGTTAATCGGTAGACAGGGGGCAATAGATATGCATAGGCAGTGTCAACGTAAACCAATAAAAAAAGAAAAGAGAGTAGATTAATAATTGCAATCAAAATTAACTTTTCTTTTTTTTTTGGCATATTTTGCAAGCTTCTAAAGACATCAGCCATGTTCGTCAACATGGTATATAAAAATTATGTTAGAACTGATGCGCAAACGATTACATTTGTACATATATAAATATAGAAAAAAAGATGCTACAAACATATCTTTATATAAATAAGTGGCATGAGAGGCAAATTTAGAAATAAAAGGCATTATAAATAGTCTTTAATTATTATCGCGCGTTAAGGTACGTAAAATATCATCCTCTTTATTTTGAACACTATCAAGGCTTTGTTCAAGTTCTTCATCCTTTTTCTTCGAATCCTTAACACATCCATTTTGGATCTTTTCTTTTTGTTCTTTTGTTAGTATAGTCTTGTAGTATTGCTTTACTGTTGTTTTTATGCGCGTTTTTGTTGTTTTTGTTTTCTAATTATTTTAGGTTTTGTTTACTTGGTAGCATTTTCATTATTCATATAATTTGTGTTACATGCATCGTCGTTTGTATTTTATCCATACTTTTTTGATGGTGTATCTTACAGCCTTGCTCCATAATACCTAGTGTTCCTTCTTCTTCTTTTTGTCTCTTTAAACATGACGCATTAATACAATGATAATATTCCCATAGTGCACGAGCACGGCTGTTTTGTGTAGTGCGACTGCTTCACGACGATATTTAGCCAGAATTATGTTTTTTATTGTCTTGCATTCTAATCCGCAAATCCCTGTGTTTGCCTCCTTGCTTATATCAGCCCACCATCCCGTTCTTTGTTTTGATCGGTCTATTGATTTCTCCATTGAGACAACAACTACATCTGAATGCACTAGTTTATAAGTTTTATTGTTTCGGATTTATCCCACTTTTTTTTTTATCTTGTATTATGGGGTTCTTTCTAATGATTATATTTTTAAGGTAGTAATGCTTAGGGGTCGACTTTTATTGAGATGTCTTCTTTAAGTGAGATTTAATCGATACCCCAAAATGCACGACAATACTACCCAAACTCCTTAAAAACCATCAAAAACAGATAAAGAGACAAAAAAAGCTTAACTCATCTGAAATACTATATGTGCATAAATATACCCAATAAAAAACCCCATCCTGTTGAACCATCTTTGCAACACTTAAAAAATGCAACACGAAGTAATTTTTCTGAAAAATTAGTAGATATTAATAAAGAAAAAGAACATAAATCGATCCCCATTGATAAATATGGGCATGCGAGAAATGTGGAGAAAGCAAAAGACGATGGTGTAGCTCCATCAAAAACGTGCCGCGCTATGCAAATGTTTAATTTTCACATGATACTTTTAATAGTGTATTTTAACACAAAAGCACTCCACAAGGATCAAAGAAAGGGTCATACAAAACACAACAAGATATACGTATGTGAAACCAAAATGGGACATATAGGAGCCGACGATGTCTGGAGTGTAACCGGACCAGATATGTTTATTGTAATGTATGTGAAAGGAACTACTAATGCAAATTTGAAAGTGAAACTGAAGCACTTAAAAAGCATATAGTCACCCCCTAACACATTGAGAATCATATAATATGCTGTTAAATAAGTAAACATAAATATAAGTAGTACTGATAAGTAAAAGATATTATAGACTTTTTTGGGAAACAATATTGCTTTACAAAGCTCGATGATACGGTAAACATAAATTTTTCAAAAAATATATGAATTATAAAACTTTTAAATGCAGTGTAATCGTAAAGAATTATATCCCTAAAATATATGATGAGCTGATGGAAACTGTTATAGCAAAATTTCTAATAAACCCTTTTATGTGCTTTTTGATGTTCACCTGATATTCAGAGAAGAAACGTTCTTAATATTTTTGCTGGTGAGCTTGATGAAAAAAAAGTATGCAAAACAATTTTGCTTACAACAGTGTAAAAAAAATCATGTGATGCAGCCACTATAACTAACATAATCAATTTTACGTCGTGAAGCTTTGTAAGACACCATTAAATATAAAAAACTTTAGATTATTATTGAGTGACAAAGCTGCCTACTGTGTAAAGGTTGGAAAGGATTAACAGGCCATTGTACAAGATCTATTACATGTGACATGCCTCTGTCACATAATTCAAAATTTTGCGGAAACAATAAAAAATAATAGTCCAAATTTAAATACATTATGTAAATTATTAAAGAAAAAGCTTAACATTGAAACGTAATGAGAAAAATCTGTACGTGTTACACACTTACCGTGGCGAAAATTTTACGCAGAGATGAAATGGGGAAGTTGGATAATTTTTTTTTTGTGGATTGATAAAAAAGTAGTACATTAAAAGAATATTTGATTTGATAGGAAAGGATGATAAAATAAATCGGGTATTTTCAAAAGTGAATTTACATCTGAAATTAAAAATGTACTGTAATACAAAGAAATTCCAGTTATAATTAAGCAACTTAAGTGAGATGGTTTAACTATTGTTGAGAATTTAATTTAATCTACCATTTTACTATGCAAATCATGGATGAACAATATAACCAGAGATTAGAAAATATTCTCGTAACAAACCCAGGTTAAAAGTTTTTTAGCAAATACAATCATTATACTTGTGAAAAGCACATCAAATGTTTCAAATTTGCACCATTAACCTCAGTTGTCGTTACAAGATCATTTAGCACATAAAAATATATTTTTAGTAATCGACGGAAAAAGATTTGAAGTTGTAAACTTTGGCAATATTATTGGGATTTGTTTATAATAAAAGAAGCAAATAAATAAAATTCAAATTCCTTTTTTTTTTTATTTCATTATCTCACCCCATCTCACTAAATCTCGATATATCGTTAAATCTCATCTCACTTTTTCAATCCCTAGTAATGCTGTCTATAGTTTTTTATATGTGGTAAACATTATACGTATTTAAAAACTCTTGAACGAAGAAAATACATCAAATTTGTATATAGTAAATTGATTACTAAATGAAATTATAAAATGAGTTTATATTAGTCAATAAAGCATAATAGCGACAAAATATTACGTTAATTAAGATTTAAATATTATTTTAAACATTACTGGTTTATTTTTCGGCTTTGAGGTTTACTATGAGCGACTTTTAAAAAACTCTATATGTATATAGTATTTTAAAAAGGATGCCTTTTGTAATGTTCGTTTTCAAGACCATTGGCTGTGGTTAGATTTAGCATTTATAACAAAAATAAACTTTATAAAAACATACATTAATATTTTTTGCAGGGGTTATTTTTTTTTAATATGATTAAAAGATCAGTGATGTACATTATGGTATGGCATTTTATAGTAAATAATAAAAACTACAAAATCCAAAATGGTCAAAATGGGCCATTTTTTTAGTACAAAACAATTAGAAGCAGAAAAGAAAAATATATTTTTAATTGATAAAAGCATTTCTAATTACAAGGTTTTTTTATCTAGATTATACATGTTGTCAATCAATATGGTTCTTCAAACGCATAAACTAAAAATGTATAATTTTGTTTCAATCAAAACGGAAATCATGTCAATCAATAAGGATATACACAAAATATAGTATTGCAATGTTAATATTTCTGATAAAATAAAAACCTTAATTACACTTTTACAAAGATATTTTTAATGTAATTTCTATTTTTCAGTACAAGTAATTCATTTACATTTCTATGAAACATCTATTGTAGTGTGTAACACAAAAAAAATGCAGTTCTTGATGCACAAGTCTAGAGGAATATAGATGACTACATTTTTATGTAAAATACTATGGTTATTGTAATTGCTCTATTCAAGTGTAAATAAGATTTAATTCATTCATGTGTGTTTAATTTGCGTTTTTAAATTTATGTGTCACCTAGTTGATTGACATGATGAACCGTTTTTATTGACACAAAATAAAATGATTCTAGTTAATGCTTTCGAAAAATATATTGATTGACAACATAGGCAATCATGATAGAAATTTTGTAATTAGGCTTGTTTTTATTAACTAAAACTTAATTTTGTCTTTTCCGCTTCTAATTGTTTTGTATAAATAAATGGCCTATTTTGACAATTTTGGATTTTGTAGTTATTATTATTTACGTAAATATAGGCATACCATAATGTAAATCTCGTATCTTTTTAATATATAAAAAACAAATATACAATGCAAAAAATATATATTAATGTTTTTATAGAGGATATTGTCATTATAAATACTAATTTAACCACGGCTAGAATTACCTTGAAAAATGGAATTACATGATAGACATTCTGACTATATGATCAAATCTTTTGTTTTATAGGTCAGTTAAAAATATGATATGTCTTTTTAACTATTAAAAAAAAGCATTTTGATTAATAATAATTATAAAAAATCCACTATAAAAAGAATAATATAAAAAGATAATGTCAAACAGATATAAGAGGTTTTCTGAAGTTCAAGAATTCTTGTCTATAGCAGCATATTTTATGCATGCATAAATTTTTTTTAAATACATAAGGTAAGCATCAGTGTAGTCTTTTTGCATATGTCTTTCAATCTAATTTTTTCTAATGCAATTCTACTATTAAAATAGTAAAACCGTAAAATCATCGTTACTTTAAAAAGACACAGTAGTAAACTTTGCAAAATTTATTTCTATGTATAAGATCTAACGAAATGGGTTTATGTTGGTAAGATTCATCTATTTTAAGTTACAAATTTCCTTAAATTTAAAATTTATTTTACATTTAATTTTCATGCGAGTTGTAGCATGCATATTAAACTTTCTACTTAGAATCATGAACACTTTGCTTTACAAAGGCAAAAAAGGTGAACTGTTAATTTTTTTACAATGAGATAAGTTAACAATAGACGTTATGCTGGTTTCAACCAATATGTTGTTATAGAAGAATTAATTTATTATGTAGTTTTTTTTTAAAACAAGGTGCAATATTGATTTGTTGTGTCTAAAAGTAGTAAGTTTTTTGATCAATAATAAATTTTTTAAGTTATTGTTTAAAAGGGTGGTTATACGTTAATATCGATTCTCTATATACAACGGTAGTTGTTTTACCTAAAATAATCAAATTTTATGTAATTTTTTACCGTTCGAAAAATTTATTGATTATTTATGTGTAAATTACATATGTTTTGTTTACAAGACATATAATTTTTGTTTTACGTTTTTAGGTTTGCAAAAGAATATGTCAGCTAAATATTTGAATAAAAATACAGCTTACTTGATCTAAATATTTATAAAACAAACACTAAAAAGTTAAACTTTAAATTGAATAATCTGAGTATTCGTAAAATCGAATTTCATTTATCTGTAAATATTTTGTAATGTAAGCCTAAACCCACACAGCATATTATAATATATCTCATATACCGATTTTAACGTGTAAATACTTTTTTATGCCATATTAGCTCGTAGTTTTTGTTTAAAACTTTTTTTTCAAATTTAACCAATCAAATTACATTTTCTTATCTATTGGTAGCAAAATACAACAGTTGTGTTTACTACTTCTGTTATATTTTGCTACCCGTAAAGATGCAAATAAACAATGAAAATAAAAACGATAAATAACTATGTGCAAAAGTCCTAATATAGAACGGAGAATCGTTTAATATTATTTAAACCTCCTTTTTAGGCATTTTTATACAATTTTTAATTTTTTTACAAAAAAAAAGTTTGCGTTATAAATGCATATTTTTTATGCACAATATTTTTTTGTTGATAAATTGAGTTAGCGGTGGTTTTTCTTGCATTTTATGATTAAAGAAGCGTTTCTTTTGCCTTTTACGGATATAAAAAAGGAAATAGTTTATTAATACCCCTTGTTGGGTCAAAAATGCACTTAATGCCCTTTTTTGTTAAAAACGCATTTAACCCTTTCACACTTCATGACACCATATGGTGTCATGAAAAAATGATTCTATATTTAAAATGACACCATATGGTGTCATGAAAAAATGATTCTAAATTGATCATGAAACCATATGGTGTCATGGCTTCCGACCATAAAGAATGGTAAATTAAACTAGACAAACATAAAAAAGGTACTGATATACCATAGTATAGCATTAAGAACGTCATTTGATACAATTATTTTCAAGTAAGAGACTATCTTCTATAACCTGTCAAATAAATCCATATATAAAGTAAATAAACCGATGTAAGAAATGACAAAAAACAATGTAATATTTGCCAAACGTAGTGTTTGGTGGTTATATGTTATTTTTTGTGCATTATTATTATCTAAATTTCCTTATGATGAATTTCACGGAGAATGTCATCCTTTCAAATTGAGAATGGCATCTATTATCCACTAATAAAAACATTAAGAAATGGTACAAATGAAGGTTATAATGTAATTTAAGTTCAATAATATGATTTGTTGTATTATTTGAATGTATTTAAACTCCATCAAAATCGGAAATCCAAGAACTTCTAAAATTTAGAATTCATTTTTTTGACCCCCCCCCCTAAAGTGTGAAAGGGTTAATGCCCTTTTTAAAAAAATAAAATAAATACAAATAATAATGAAGTAAAAAATGAAATAAAAACACGAAAATCAACGTATATGATTTGCGATAGTATGTTAACACTAGTAAAAATATCAGCATATATCGTTTGCAATTTTTTTTTTGTATAAAACTTTTTTTTTCTGATATTTAAGATAAATTGTTAGTATGAAGATTGATTGCTCGTCAATAGCTTTTAATAGAGCGTTAATCGTTGTTTTGTAAATGTTTGCAAGTAAATTTACATTATTTTACTATGTTTTTTCTGTTTGGTTTTTTAAAAGGGGATATTAATCGTATTTTTGACGAAAAAGAAGTATAAATTGGAATTTTGGCGAAAAAAGGGGTATTAAACAAATACGCCTAATAAAAAAAGCTGACCAAATCTATAGTTTACGCAAAAAAAAATTAATTACTCTATTGTGTCTAGTTAAATGTTTTTTTTCTGTTTTTTATATGTTTTTATGCAATTTAGCAAAATACAACAGAGGCAGCAAAATACAACGGGTAGAAAGTAACAACAGACAACCGGGTTTTATTGACATATTAAAACCTTTACCGAAAAGGGGCATTTTTTTTACCGATTTATTTCGGTAATAAAATCTGGGTATAAATTTAAATAATACACAATAAAATTTTTACCTGTTATAATTTTTACCTTTTGGCTTAAATTATTGTAGATCGTAATTTTATTACCCGGCTTGCAAAAAATTCAAGTTTTACTAAAACATAACGCAATTGCACATACGAATTTTACGTTTTCTTAACTTTGTAAAATTTGCATTTTAACAATTTATTGTTACCTTCACCACAAAAAAAAATTTCTGCGCCTTAAAATTTAACGCTTATAAAATCAGGTAATGCCCGCCACTTTATTATATAATATATATGTTAGTATACCTACCAAACTTTTATATAAAATGGCTATACTATATTTGAGCAAACATGCATTTTTATATTTGATATATTTAATTCCCTTTACGTTCTTGTTTTTTACTTTTTTTTATATTTTACTTAGACTTAAAAACCACTGACTACCAAGCAATTTTTTTATTTGTGTAGAACAGAAAATACGACAAACAGTCTTTTTACACAGAAAACAAAGTTTAATGCAGTGAGTAAAACACTGTAAGATAATAAGTAATTTTTGAAAAAATTTGTTTGTAAAAAACATGATTAACAAATCTGGTAAAAAAATAGCTAGTTGGAAGTGTCAAAGATTAAAAACGATTACGGGAGCTCGGTTTAAAGTTTATATGTTATGACTACGTTTTTTTGTACGAATTGTGGTCATCTATGCAATAATTCTTTAACGAACAAAAATTACTAAATAAAAATTTTATGGCAACGGAATATGGTAAATTTAGCTCTATTTATGTTGTTTTTAAAAATTCCGAAATAAAAATCTTCTAATCCAATCATTTACCATATTTAAAGATTATAAATTTGCCGTAAATTCAGTCCCACAACGCAATTTTTTTGTTATTGCATACTCTACTTCTAATTTTTTTTTTATTAACAGCATTTTTTTTGGCCATATTTACACAGTCATTTTGGTTTTAAGCCAGAATTTTTTGTTTTTTTGCGTTTTAAGCACGCAAAATTATTTTAAAAGATTTTTGAAAAATTTCGGGTATTTTTTGAATTGATTGACCAAATTTGTATATTTTTGCCGTAACCGAACCAAGAAAAAATTTTGGTTGCAGTCTCTAATCATCTTTGCATAAAAATTCAAGTAAAAAAAGGCTTAAATTTCTATAATGTTTTAAAGTCAAGTATACATCATAAATTTTACTCTTGTTAGACGTTTAACGTTTCTAGTATACAAACAAAAATAAGCCTGTATAATATTCAATATAAAACAATAAAACGCAAAAAAAACACGCATAAACACATGTATAATACAAAAACTACATTCTTTTTTGTTTTAAAAAATAAAAATTACGTTATTGGTTTATGAATTGTAAATGTATAGCTTTATTGCTGTTACTGTACAAAACTTCTTCAAAAGAACTCAATTTATCAAGACAATATTTTTTTTGTAAAAATTAATACTTTAAGTACTTGATTTCACAAGCTTTATACTTTTTTCAGCGGTGGTTTTTATTATCACTGGCACACTGAACCGTCATATACAATGCTATCCGTTCAGACAACAAAAAAAAGGTCATCTTGCCTGCTGAACGGTTCTAAAGACCAGACTTGCAAACTCTGGCAAGCACTTTTCTAGTGTATTTAAGTTTTACGTACTTAACACTAATAATTTTGTAATGTATACAATGAAAAATACAAAATTAGTAAAAGCCAACTGTAAAGAAACAATTATAAAAAACTAATCGCAACAAGTGTTTTTTTTAAAAAACAAAGCCGTATTTTTTTTTTTTGCAAAAATAAAACTTTGGTTACGATTGATGCTTAACCAATAGGAAATAAGCACTATTGAAAATTTTTTGTGTATGAAAAAAGGTTATGTATCAAATGTTTTTGTGATGTTCACAATTATCCAACTTAAAGCCCTGTAACAGGATATTTTATGCGTGAAATGTGTGCATTCAACATCACTTTACATTATCAATCCTGTACGAGGTTAAAACATTTATTTTCTTTACGTATATAAGCAAAAATATGTTACCTTGATTACCTTCCAACTTTTGTACGAAACCCTTAAAGTGTTTCGTGTACACCTTGGGGATCGCGTACCGCAGTTTAAGAACCCTGCCTATAGGGATCAAAAAATGAACATGCACTTTTTGTCTGCTGTAACTTGTTTAACAGTAAATGATTTGTTCCAATTTTTACGCAATTAATGCCATTTTACCCAACTCTACACGCATACGTTTAAAGTTACATATGAAATGCGCATCATTTGTCTGTAAAATAGCCCTTCATGACAGCATACCGTGCTTTTATATACTTTATAGCTGTATTTGTTGATATTATTGGCAATATACCACGGATTTATGCATTTTTCTATATACTTTTACATTAAGCGTACTTTAACCACAGCAATTAGATTTTATTACACCAAAATTTTACAGTGCTGTGTTTAGTTTTTATAATCGGGTCGTAATTTTTGCTTTGTTTTAGTTTGGTCTTTGCATTTATATATACCTAATACCAACAACCAATATTATCCTTTTCTTTTTGGTAAATGCAGATGTTTTTTTACTACCGATCTATATAAATTTGAATCTTTTTTGCCAAAACGAAAATATATTTTCTTATTGCTGTAATTTGGCTTTAGATGTAAAAAGTGCCTTTTTTCTAAAACGCAATGATTATTCCTAAATTAAATAGCAAAAATATTGCCGCATAAATTGGTTGTGTTTTTTTTTGCATGAAAAATTACCATTTTTTTAGTATTTGTATGTTTTTTACCTTTTTGTTAGACGATTTGCATTAAAACATATATATTTATGCAAAAATTTTGTAAAATAAGCACAAACAAACACTTATTATTTAAAACATATGTAAAAACTTAGAAGCCTTGATAAGTAGATTATATTATGGTCGTTTTATTAACGTGTTGTAATGGAATGTGTCTCTATTGATAAATTAAAAGAATTTTTGGCACTATTATAATTGTTAAATATTAGGTTTATGCCTGTGATGTTTTATTTCTTCCACCAAAAAGCAATTATACAAAAATCGTATAAAACAAGAACAAATAATATTTTGCACTTAATTTTATTTTAGGTAATAGACTTTTCGTGTTAGATCATTACATAAAAATTTTTGCGGTGCAAAATTTTTTGTATAAATTAGTATACGCTTTACGTAAAAATTGTAAATTATGATTCTTTTTGTTATGCGTTTTCAATAACAGATACGAACATCTGTGTTAAATATAAGTTACATGCAGATCTCGTAAATTGATACCAAAAATGTATAAAATAGAATTGACATGTCGGACTTTTGTCCATAACCTTTTTTATAGATTTTTTGCTTATAAGCGTAAAAAATTAGTGTACCTAAAATTGACTATTTTTTATAAAAACACTAATTAATGACAAATTGTAACCTACCATTATACAAATAACATCTTTTGTCATATAAAACGTCAGTAAATTTCACAAAAAAAATTAAGTTACTTTTATATACATATTTAGTTATTGACGTAAACTCTTAGAAGAAGCCAATTATACAAGTCTAATGTATCAATTGCATTATGAAAATTGTATTATAATTCAAAAGTAATGTATTGTTTGTGTTTTGAAATGTACCCATTTTGATTTTCAAAGTATAAAGATTTTATCAAAATAAAAAAAAAGATATTTCACTTGCAATTAATTTTAAATTAAATAAGAAATAGGTTTTAATCCTAGATTATTGTAATACTAAAAAAACTTGAAACCTTAATTTTTATAAAAAACTTGTAAAAACTATACAAGACGGTTGCAGTTTTATTTATTAGATAAAAAAAGGTGAGCTATGGTATTTTTTGTAAAGTTTTTGAACGTGTAAAACGCATGCAAAATATACCTAGCATAATATGTCCATATTTTTTAGTTTTTTGCAATAAAAATTTTTTTGTTTTTATTTTTACTAAAACTATAGATCAATAACTTTTAAACCTGGAAAACAGGGTAACCAATACACAAGTATTTTAGATTAAAAGTTTTAATAAAATATTTTAGTGTATATTTGGATTTATTTTACAAAACCTTGGGCATCTCTCTCTAGCACTCCCCACTTACATACAGACCCTGGATGGTATTTACAGCACCATCTGCGATTTGCTTTAAACAAGCAAATATTAGGGTTAACAATATTTTGCTGGAGATAAGTTATAGTTTTATTATTGATTTTTTTATAGAAACTTAAGGTGTGATTTTTTGGCTTTTGGCTTTTGGCTTTTTTCGTTTTAAATTATTATTAAGTTTTTACTTTTCTTTTGTTTGAGATGCTATTTATATTTTTATACTTTTTTTATACTTTTTTTTTATTTTTTTTTGTATGCTCGTTTATTTTTTTTATCTTTATTAATTTTACATTGGTGTATTTTTTTGTATAATTTGACTTTTTTTTATTGGTAATTTTTTTTTCTGAAAATTACTTATTTACTACGTTTCTTTTGTTTTCTTAAATTTTAGTATTTATTCGATGTAATTTTTTGCTATAACCTTGTTTTTTTTGTGGCCGCTATAGTGCACTGCAGCGGGTATTCTAATAGTATAGGTCAATAAATGTTTTGACGTCGCGTATTTTACGACGCTCTGGTCAAAATTTTGATATACAGTAAAACCCCTCTATAGTGGAAACCCTCTATAGCGGAACAAATTCTGGTAAAATGATTAAAACTAAAATTTGTTTTGTGAATTACTTCATATGCGAAATAAGCAGAATGTATAAGCTGGTGGTGGTCGTTTTAACGATTTGTCATCACTTTATATGTTATTATAAGACTGTGATTCCGCTATAGAGGGAACGCGATTTATCACGTTAAAAGGCAAAGTAAAAAATAAAAAATACTTGTTTACGATCAAATGAAAAATGTTGTAAAAATTCACTTTTTTTCCGCTATACAGAGAAACCACTGTATTAAGTAAATTTAAATCCAATTTAGTTAGATAAACACAAATTTATCTGTGAAAAATATTTAGAAGGGATTAAAAAAATTACTAAAAAAATGGTGTAATGTTTACAATGCATACTGTAAGAACATTTTAAAAATAAAAACCGAAGAGAACAAGATTTTATATAATACACATGACAAATATGATGCAGTTTTGTTTTTAGAGTTCTATTTAATCCACCATGGAAACGTAAAAACATCAAATATATCTTCTTGAATATCCCAATATATTTTATCATATAAACTTTTTGCTTATAGAAAAAGAAGTACACCTGCGTATTCAATATCAATTTTCGAATGTCTATTTTTTCAATATGGCTTATAAATATTTTAGTCTTGTTTTGGACTTGGGTAAGAATCTTTGTACCATTAGGGCTTAAATCACTCGTGAAATCGACGACAGCATGATACATGGAATATCGCGAAGCCAAAATATATGTTTGGTAGTGTAATGAAAAATCGGTATCATTAAAATTTTCAAATAGTGTATTACTTCTTTCAAAAATCCATGTAATTCCCTGCCTTAACGACAAAATATCAGATTGTTTTTCGGCAAAAATAATAATAAGAAGAGGCCCAAAATATCCTTTACCAACATAAAAAACGTTCTTTCGAGGTTTTATAACTTTACAGGGGGAAGCGGGTAGGCTAAATCTATTCATACTTCTTATGCAAAATTCATCGGCTAAACTCGAGACACATGGTTTTAAACTGATGTTATATCTTGAGTATGCCGGGCAATCTGCGTCAGACAAGAATACAAATTTTCATCAAAGTTGTTCGAATCCGGGCAAACCACTTCGTTAAATAATCTGCCATCTTTTTCATATACAAAGACCCAAGAAAAAACATGAACAAATAATAGGCCTAGAACACCAAGAAGGAATAAAAAATCGTATGAACATGATTGGTATATACTTTTTCGAATGTGCAAACTTAAATACCAATGATAAAATTGTGTTTTATCAAGGATTTGTTAGAATGTATTGATTCGATATATTACTTAATAATATATATGACCAGCGTTGCCATAAAATCGCTTTTTTTTGGTATAATATTGTTGTCAAAAATCACCAGTAAGAACCAATTTTTTAACTGTAATACGCGGTATACAAAATGTAGTTTATTTTCATAGTTTGTTTTAATTTTACTTTTTTTATGGGTAAATCTCTCTTTTTAAACTGAAAAATAACGTAATATTTCGATGTCTGTGGTATAATAGTAGCGGTTTCACTGTATGCGCCCCGTTTGTACGTGTTTTCGGGTTTTTTTGTTTCTTTTCTGCTTTCATTTTCAAGATCTATAATATACCTCGTATATGAATGTTAAAATACACGCAGAACACTACTAAATTGATAAACTTATAGATTAATGTTTTTTTTGTAATTTGCTATTTATATTTTGTAAATTGCATATTTTTTTTGGATTTAACAGCGTAAAATATACCATTTGTTTGTATATGTTCGAAATCCTTGTAAATAAAGATGTCGAGATAAAAAAACATTTTTCTATAATAATTGCTGTCTATATGAGGTCATTCTCTTACATGTTTTCTTTTATCTCTATATTTTGAAAATCTCATATTCTCGACTGTCTTTCGTTTATGAGGATCAAAAAATCAAAAAGAACTAAAAATCAAAAAAATCCCCAGTATTACGTAAAATCACCAGTATATATCACCCGTAAATTTTGCTGTAAAAAATCACCAGAAAAATGGATTTTGTGACTAAAATCACCAAAATGGCAACGCTG
>JAQFYM010004191.1:0-16235 GCA_034694785.1 Agrenia bidenticulata | reverse complement strand
ACGGAAAACGAGAATACGACAAAGAAAGAGAAGGAAAAAGAAATAAAGGAGATCAAGAACAATGGAGAGAAAATATCCAGGCAAAAATTTAGCGTGGAGAAAGCAATGAATGGACATCAACAGGAACGAAAGCGATGTTGGTAGAAGAATCAAACGGTGGGAGTAGGAATGATAAAGAAGAACAAATAGGCAAAGAAAGGGGGAAAGAAGTAGACAAGACGGAGATATTTTAGAACGAAATTACAGTGACAAATAGTTAGGACGATGAAAAAGAGCTGTATAAAGGGATGGATGTCACAAAGATAGATAAAAATAGAGAGAAACATGAACAAGCAACTACAAATGACCAGGAGAAAGCCGAAGAAGGAAACGGGAAGGATGAAACGGAAGCCAAGAGGATATAAAGGAATATGATAACCCGGCGAGAATCGAGGACGATGCATCGCTCAGACGGAAGAGAACTGTAGGAACCGAGTGTAATATGCAGAGCAATGACGAAGTAGTACGGCCTGTGAAATAGATAAGGATATACTGTGCTAAGTGTTTCTTCAGGCTTTCCTAAATCCCGAACCACTTTTCCCTCAGTATTTTAAAAACCCTTATTTTATAACCCAGTAAATTGACCAGCAATGGCTTGGAGCAGCCGGAGAGTTGGACCACAGGTACCAAGAACTATGAACAGGGTGTATATGGGAGGAAGAGTGATACTAAACCTGAGAGGATGATAAATAAAGACGGCATTGATAGTAAAACCCGTGGGATACTCCATAATTGTGCAAAAAAGCGTTTCATTCTGTTTCTTATAATCTTTAAGTTAAAAACATATCCTTTTTTGTATTTATACACTAAGCAATGGTCATAATACTGGCAAGTTTTACAGGTATTAAATATTAAAAAAATAGGGGCCTAATTTTTACTTTTTCTTTTTGAACTTGATTAAAACTTTTATACTAAGTTTTTGCAAAATTTTCTAATAGCCGATGAATAAGCAAAAAAAGGTAGTAACATATAAGTAATGTATGCAATGACAATAAAATTGCAAAACTTAGCAGAATGCCTTTTACATAATGTTTCTTTGTCTATAGTCCCTGATTAAGTGAAGACATAAAACACAGTAGTAGTTTTTTTAGTTTTTTTTATGGTTTAAAAAAGCTCGTCAATTTGTAAAACCATTTTTAAGCTTAACAAGAACAAGCTCGAGGTATGGTAATACAAGCTTCAATACTATTAGCAGTATTGTTGTTTTATCTTTTGTTTTTGTTGCTGTTTTATTATTTATGTATGTTTAATAATCTGGTTTATAAAAATATGCAAAAAACATTTCTTTTTTGCATGTGCGCTGACTTCGTAAACATATAAATAAAAGCTTTACTTATCCCTGTATTAAGTAACATACAGCCTATTTATGCGCGATTTTTATTTTTATTGACTCTTTAAGTTTTGTAAAAAGAAATTTTTGCATATTAAAAAAAAGATAAATGCCATTTTTTTAAAAAAAAAGATACATATTCTGGTTAAAATATAATAACCTACAAAAGGTGAATAAACATCAAAAGCATTTTTAACACAAGCAAATGCATTATACGCATATTACCACACTTCAATGGCACTTTATAGGGTATTGGGACCACTATACAGTCATTACTGCAATATCAGGTTTTTGCGCATGCAGTGGCGTAGCTAAGGAAATAAAAAAGGATACGATGTAGTTTTTTATAGCTTAAAAAATTTGCAGTAATTATATAGAAATTTGCTTTGAAATTTTTAAAACAGAAAATCTTCCCCTAGCCTCTGTTTTTTTTTGTGATAATTGCACCTAAATAAGATTCCCTTTCATTTAAAGCGTTTAGCGGAGGGAGGCTGCAGAACTTTTAAGCCCTCTTTAAAACGCCACTTTGCGCTGTTACAAATTGCTGTAATATGTATTTGCAGCGCTAGATTATCAAAAGGAGTATGTTGAGTTGCATTAGTAAACTAGCATTTTTTTGTAGTTTCTTAATTATAAAAGAACGCCCAAAAGCTTTAAACGGAGTTTAAATTCTTGATAAGTTTTATGAATTCTTTTTGAGTTATTTGTCGACCTCCAGACCCGTTACAGTACCCGTGAACCGTACTTCACTACCCGTTACCCGTTAAAAACGACTTTCTCCGTACGGGTGTCATTCTTGTCTATGGGAAAATTTATTTTACATATTTACTAATATTAAAAATCTAAATTGGCAATATAACTACATATTTCTTTGAAAACTAATATAATACATGTAGGAAGTGACAAGTAAAAATTACTTGTAGCAATACTACTACTTATCTTACATTTCTAAGTTTGTTTTTTATCTTATACGTATTTTTTTACCTATAGGTAAAAGACCAAACGTTCTATCTGTAAATTAGTAAGCATTTTACGGATAGCTACTTACTCCTTATAAAAACGTACCCGTTCATAATTTCCCGCATCAAAATGACCCGGATCAATTGTCCCGATTCATATTGTCCCGATTTAGAATGTCCCGGTTCAAAATGTCCAGGTATAAAATGTCCCAGTTCATAATCACCCGGTGTAAAACGTCCCGGTGGCAAAAATTTTACTAAAAAAAATTCCGATAAAAAAATTCGATAAAAAAAAATTTTTGTTAAAAAAAAAATTACAATTTTATCATTAAATTAAATTTTTTTTTCAGTAAGAATTTTTTTTTATTCTGACATTTTTTTAATCGGACTTTTTTTTAAACGTTTTTTTAGTGGAATTTGTTTTTTAACAATAATTTTTTTTATTTCAATAGAAAATATCGCTTGGACTTTTTTCATATACGCTACATGGTATTCTGTTAGTAGGAAAGTCAAATTTATTTTATTATAATAAGTATATTTAAGTCAGTTCAATGTTTGCATTATATATACTTTGTCTTTGCTTTATGTCTTTTTAACGTTTTTAACAGTTCTTTTTGCAATTTAAGTAAATGGTTTGTGATTAATAATATATTTATAAAGTACCCTTATTATGAGACAAAAGGAAAAATACAACTAACCCGAACAGAATGCAAGATGAAAAAACAAAAGCAATTTGTAATGTAAGAGAGTTCTATCCAGCGAAATTGATAGAACAGAAAATCCATTATATGATGTGTACTTTTTTGAACCGGTGGGTATTATATGATGACCGGGTATTCAAGTGCAACGTCCGCAGAGTTGTTTGCTATAGTAGAAACGCAACTGCCACCAAATGTAAGTGGAATGGTTGAAAATGTAATTTGGGCAGAAAGGGTCAGTTGCTTTTTCTTTTTACATATATTCGCCATATCCGTAAAAATTAGAAAAAATAAACAAAGATTTACTATGCCCATAGCAGAAGCAGATGAACTACAGAAAAAAGTTGCAAGTTACATACATTAACGGCTGTTTTTATATTTTATAAAACCCATAAGAAAGGATGATTAGATAAAGAGAAAAATTGAATTTTCTATAAGTCCAAAACTATTTCTGAAAAATCTCTGCACAGACGCGAAAATGTCAGCGACTACTAACAAGCCATAATGATGTCAAATCATATTTTTTAAGCAAACATGATATTTATTATCTTAAAAAAAAGTTGATACACTTCCCAATGGATTTTGTGCGTTTGTATTTTTTATTTTTACTGGCTCCTCACATAAAAGGTTATCTTTTTACAGGCAGTCCGCAGCATATGTTGATTTTACGCCTAAAATGGAGGAATAAATTTATCTTTTGCCCGCAGATACAAACCCACATTGTGAAATAAAGCGAAAAAATATGAAGGAGACACATTTGGATGAAGAATACTTTTTACCGCCGAAGGCACGAAGATTAACAACAGAAGAATCCGAGAAATTTACATAACCCATTATTGTTGACAATTATTTTGGAAGAGTGAAGATGATGTTTAAAATATGAATTCTACCTATAGGGGCAAAGATGATGAAATAAGAACATATAAGAATATTTGCTTTGCTTTTGCTAATTTTAACATCACGAATAATCCACTAAGACTACGTGAGTACGCATTTTACTGTACGGGGAAATGAAAAATATTACAAGCAAAATGACAGATGGAGGGAAGAAGGTGGAGATAAATTTACATAAAGGCTCTAAGAATAAAGTAACCGGAGTACAGGGTCTATTGAAAGAATCTACATGGAAAAAATATAAACTTATGATAATTAGACACTCTTTTAACAAAAAATGCATGATTTTGGTTAGTTGTGCGTACTGTTTACAAGAAACTTTTGTTTTTTATACCACTTCTATTTTTTTTTGTTTTTTTTGCCTTTTGAAACACCGCAAAGATTTGTTATATGTACCGAATTAATACTGACCGGCTCTTTTTGCTAGTTTACTCTTAAATTGAAGATTTATTGCCGCTTAAACAACAGTGAATATTTGCAAAATAGTGCAGAGTTTATAGCCTCTTTTATAAAATCATACTATACAATTATGAAATAAACTTATCACTTTAAATGCAGTATATCTTCTATTAACTCAAACCCTTTGCTTTAAAGTTAATAATATGATCTAAACAATTATATTGTTCATACATTAAAGCATTAACTAGTTTAGTACACAAGAATACTTTTATACATTTGTCTTATATGCTATCAAACAAAAACTAAAAAATATATACACATGAATCTCTGGTATATGTTTCGATCTATCGAATACGCGTATAATTTTTTTTTGTTATCGGATTATTTTTTATTTACAAATTTTTGACAATGGGAAGTTTCGAACCAGACATTCTGAACTGGGTATTTTTGAACAGGGACATTTTAAACGGGACATTTTAAACCGTGAAATTTAAAACCAGGACATTTTAAATCAGGACATTATGAACCGGAAGACTGTGAAACAGGAGATTATGAACCAGGACATTTTACAGTAGAACCTATAAAACGTGGCGTAAATTTCCTTACAGGTAAAAAAAAATATACTGTTAAAAACTCCTAGTTACCTATATTCTGTATAGCAGTCGCGTAGCCATGATATTTTTTTTCACAGGGCTAGTAAGTGTTTTTGCGCAAAAAAATTGCCTAAAAACTTGATTTATATCGATTAAAATCTTAAGTATCTTTTTATGTAAATTTTATGTTAAAAATTTATTTATTTACGATTTTTTTGCGACAACTATCTGCACAAAATTAGACTTCTGGCCCTTAAATTCAGGCACAGTTTTTACAAGGGGGGCTTGAGCCACCCCCTCCATCCTACGCCACTGCTGTATAGGTTTCGGCAACTTACAGTAGTTAACCCCAAGTTACTGTATGTATACGTTAGTTACAATAAGTTCACATTAGTTTACAACAACTCTGTGTTACTTTAATCTAGTTTTTTTTTGGATTTTTCTTTTTTTAATATTTTATATCGAAAAAAAAACTGATTTGCAATAAAACCATGTACAATACATTTTTTTTTTGTTTTCGTTTGCATAGTTTTAAACAGACATTTTCAGTTTTAGCTGTACATATATAAAGTGTTCGAATTTAAATGTTTACCCAGGGGGCTAGAAAATTTTTATCTTTTTTAGGAAGCTATACACCTTAAAGTTAAACTGAAAAAAGCACACCTTTAAGTCAAGGCAATTTTTTTGTAGGGAAACTAAGCCCTTCCTAGCCCTTTCAATTATCGACTACACCATAAATATATATTTTAAACACATATTAGTATACCGTGTTTTTTTCAAGGGTCCCTTTATTTCAAAGGGATTTTTTTACCCTTTATTGAAGGAAGCCGAAGAATAAGATACATTGAATGATTGCAAATATCTAAATAGATAAAAAAATAACTAGAACTTTTAAAGATTCACTAGTAAACTTACACAAATTTTGCATATATGTAATAAAAATTTAAACTAAAAAATCTGTAGAGTTGAGGACACTCCCTTGGAAATTGCAAAAAAAACTATTACTGCCAATATATATGTAAGAAGAGCTTGAATTTATAAAAACATACATCAAAGATAATTAATAGGAAATTGTCTTTTAAGAAGATAATATATACAATAAAAGCAATGAGTATTTTCTTTGTCACCAATAGCAATTCTATTCCGACCTTATCTAATGAATATTTATTATATCAGTAAACGCAGATACTAACTAAATAAATGCCCTATATAATCTAGGCTGTTTATTGCTATTTTAATGTAAAGCAGATAGTACATTAAGGGCAACAAGAATCACTTTTTTGTCTTGCAATTCTTTTTAATTATCGCTATTCACTATATACCTAGAATATTTATTTTATATTTGAAAAGATTACCTTTTTCCATCTCTTCTTTTTTGAAAATCCACTTGGATCCTTGCCCCTTTGTTTTATATACATATTCGCTTCATACTGCAAAAACATACAAAGAATAAGGTATCTGTTATTTGACTATTTATCATGGTATTTTGAACCGAACACGCAAACGTTATCAACATAGTGAAAAATTTATATCTCTGGATACTATAATCCTAATTTTACACAAAGGCTGTTAATATGAGGGTTTATATACATTCGGCTTTATCAACCTACAGAATATTACAGAAAAGTTGTTGTAAAACATTTAATCCAAACAAAAAAATTTAGCCTTTACTGTGACTTTTTTCGTGTAATTGTAATACAGCTTTGTTTTAATTTTTTAAATACTGAAAAAAAAACAATTTTTTTTCGATAGAAAAATTAAAGACAATTTTTTATAACTGGAAAAAAATTATAGTGCCAGTTTTTGCAAATATGTCATAAGAAAAATGCTTTCAAGCACAAAAACTTACTTATATTACTTGTGATATTTTTATTATTATTTTTTTAGTGCAACGCAAATAAAATCAATACAAGTGTTAAGAGCAGTTCAAGAAACCTACACTTCAGAATGCTATGTTTCTGTATTATTTACTGGCAATGTTCTACGAAAAAAACAGCGTATACAACTAAAAACCCAAAAAAATAAGAAAGAAATACTAATAAGATAGTACAGTATCAAAAGTTAAAATTACATGCGTCATCAAAGTACCAGTAAGTTGCAGTCACTTTAGCTACAGGTACTTGCAACTTGACGACGGCATATGCTCTATTTTTACAAAAAGAAAGACATAATATAAAAAATATTTTACATTTTCTTTATAAAGGAACATTTTTGCTAAAATCACTAATATAAGGATAAATACGCTATTATATTATAAGACCAAATTGTGGCAACAATTATATATATGCCACATAAATCTTCAAAATGGTAAATGGCACAAGAACTATATATGTTACCATGACACGTCATTATACCGTATACCTTTTTGGAATTTATTTAATATACGTATAATGTCAAAAGTATACGTCTATTGCTGTATAATATAGTATATCTAAAAAATTGGTTAGTTATATATTTTTTTGTCAAATTTAACATTGGTATAATAAATAATATGAAGCAACTACAAATTGCTTTGGTTTAGATAAAAATAAAAAGTATATTTTATTAACATGTACTGGTACGGTAAAATTATTTCATGCATATGCAAAGCGTTTGGATACTTGGCGACAACCGTGCTCATTTACCTTTTATCGGGCGTTCGCTAAAAATTTTCATTAGAATTTTTCAGCCCAAATTAATAGGTAAAAAATTCCATTGAAAAAAATATGGCATTAGAATTTTTTTATGTGTAATATTGATTTTCACATGAAAAGATTTTTTTCCATTGAAAAATTTTGTTGACCAAGGTAGGATCCCTTGGACATTTTTTCTATTGAAAAAATATAATAAAAAATTTCATATGGAAAATTTTCCGAACGTTCCCTTAAAGGCGTATTCTATTTTTTGTCCTATAGAAGATCGACGCCCTGATTTTCGGTTATTCATCCATAGAGGAACATCTCCTATAAGGATTGAACCCTATAGGGGTATCTTTTTTTGTTCCATTATAGATAACCCTATAGGGGAAAACACCATACAGTGGCCACTGTAAAAAATTTTATACCCCTATGGGGTTTTATATTTTTTTCTTGTAATTCAAAATTTTTTTTTTATAGAAAAATACGGAACAAAATACAAAAGCATTTTAACAATTTTGTAATAAGTTCTATATTAAAAGAATAACAATAATTTAAAAAAAAAATATGTGCTCACCAAAACTAATTTAATTGTAAATACAAGGCTTAAAAATTGGTTTTGAGTGCAAAATAATAGATACTTAGGATTTTAGTAAATTTCTAATCTTTTACAAAAATTTTTTAAAGGTCAATAACTACGGGATAACCAGTGTTCCAAAAAAAAACCTATCTGGCTTTCCCCTATAGAGTTGGCACTATAAGATAGATTTCTTTAAAGATAAAGTGGCCAACGCTTTAAATTAGTATGTTATACAATTTTTGTACGTGGTTACTAGTATTATATTGAATATCTTTTTATATTTTTAAAAAACAAATCATCGCAAAAAAATACATTTTATGTGATTTTTTGTGCATAAAAATTTGATTTTTGCTTAAAATATTTTTTTTTCCGAAAAAAAAGTAAAAATATTCAAAGGAATTTTTTTTTATTTATTTTAACTGATATTAAAATTACAAAATATATACGATAGATGCGTATAAACTTGTTTTTCATTGTATATTTATATTAAAAAACTAGATTTATATTGAAATTTCTTTATTTAATATAAATATAATTAACATTTGCAATAAAAAAAATAAGTAAAAAAAACATTTTATATAGCGAACCTACTTTGGTCTTAAATTTGCCGTGTATTATATTTGAATATGTAAAATAATTATGCCGTATACGTATAATTTACTAAACGTATAGGTTTTTAGCATGCTATACATATTACAGTCATTTTGATCTTAAGGCATTTTTATATTGTCAAAACCGCATTTTATTTATGAATTTGTAACTCAAAAAGCCATGTTTGCTTAACTGAGTGTATAAGAGTCACTTTAAATGATCAGTTTGGTTATTTATTAATTTAGATTTAATTGAAATTTTACATGAAGAGAATATTAAATCAAAGAGAGAAACAGATTTCTTTTGGATGTATCTATTACTCATTAAATCCTTTTTTATATAAAAACTAAGGTTTCAAAAATTAATAAGTTCAACTATTAAACTATTTGTATATTATATTGTATTTGAAAGCATCAAAATGTCTACCGGATGTTTTTGTTCTGTGGTAATTTTACTTTTTGACGTATAATTCGTTATTAAGTACATAAAATTTTGTCTAAGGCAGTTGTGGGCTTACGAATTCGAGGCTTGAAGAATAATGTTGAAGACTCGTATTAGTATAATTGAAAATTAAAACTAAAAAGATTGCAAAAATATACAAAAACGGTCCAAATAATTGGAAAAAGTAGCTAATTATGCATACATTTCACCGTCTTTTTTTATTATAATAGAGAAAAAACAATTCTGTGTATTTACTTTTTTATTATAAAATTTAGTTTCATTTTACGTTTCTTTTTGCTAGTTTTTTTTTATTTTGAGCAGAAATATATTTTTTCTTTTTACTTATATTTGGCTCCAAAAAATCTTGCCCTACAGTCTAAATTTTGGCCACTTAAGTTTTTAAATAAATAAATATAAAGTACTAGTTTTTTTAACATACCTATTTCAGAAGAGCGTCAACTGTGCAAAAATACATTTACAACAACAATTGAAACTTTATCTTTAGATATTTAAAATTAGAGAGAAGTTAGATCTATATAATAAATATGAATTTTTAGTTTTATTTTAGTGTATGTATGTATGTTTGTAGGAAAAAAATAAGAAACTACTTTATATTCTAAAAGTAAGCACTAACCTAAATGTGATGTTATACAAAAAAAAGACAAAATTTATTTATGATGCAGTTGTAGCCTTTTTTTTTTGTTCGCAAAAATTGTGAGTCTTAAAATGCAATATAATCTCCAAAAATCCTTTTTTTATATAAATGATCGTATTTACAGGTTTTAAAATTCTTATATTTCGCAAAAGATAAACTTGAATAAAATATGAAGGCGCAGATAAAAAGCCAATTAATTATAATTACACAATTTTATAATTTAGATAAGTTCAATTAGCCCGATGAAAAAAGAAATATTTTTTATAAACCAAATATAAACTTGATTTTTTAAAATTTAAAGAATGAAGGGCGCGACACTAAAATTCCTAATGCGATTTATAATGAATAAGCGTTCTAACCTTATCGTAAATTAAAAACCTGTTTACTTTACAGAAAAAAAAAGGTTATAAAAAATGATATGATAAGAAATTTTTAAATAATTATTTTTGTTTAATAACCTGCTTTTTATTGTAGTTGAAAAGTTAATACGATATGACCTATTAGTTAAAGATATATATATTCATAAAGTACAAAATTAAGTTGTTTTTTTTTGAGGTGGCAATTATTATGATGTAGGATGCAGTATGATGCTATTATAAGTCAATATTGTAGATAAAATTGATTTGGCAAATATAAGGATTATACGGGTTACCAAGAATCAAGACACCAACCTTAACAGCATTTTATATTATATGGGCATATTGAATGGTGTATTATAGGAAATTTTATGCAATATAATTTTACTAGATTGTTTAAAAAAAAATACCTAAAAATGCTTTCCGGTTCTGTTACTAATGTATCTATACCCACATTCCGATAGCCTAGACGTGGTTGCATTATAAACGTTGTTTTTGCAAATTTATGCATGCTTAAAGGTCCTTTTTTTTGGTTTTTATGCATTTATTTAGGCTTTAAAAAAAATAAAAAATAACAACTGTTGGAGTAAGATCGATATTTTTTAAAATAATTATTTGTGTATAATTTTTAGACATCAGTTCAAAAATTCCTTAAAAAATTAATATTTTTAAGATTGAATTATTTGCCATTTTCTATTTTTTTTTAATTTATGATACAAATTAAACATCAAATACCCCCTACCAAAAGAGCCTTACTGGCCATTATAAAAAAACGTTTGCCGAACCAATAAAATACATACCTTGGTTAGAGATCCTATACTGTGATTGTTAATAGAAAATAAATATGACCGCAAATCACTTAGAATTTAAACTGTTTTTTTTGTAAAATCCACACAATTTTATATCTTTATAAATTATAGATAAAATTACTGAGCCTAATTTACATAATAAGAAAAATAATAGAAGATATTAAATATTATAAGGAAAATTATATACCCACAAATAACATTTAATGTGCAATTTTCAATTGTACCTTATTTATCTGTAGTAATGCAAGTTTCATTTAATATAAATTAGCAATTTTCTGTATGCATGGAAGTAAAAAAATCACCTGTACGCAATAGTTTTTCAAAGATTACTGCAAGGATTTTTTTTTGCAAGTGTTTGTCGGTTATTTTTTCGCATAAATACATAAGTTGTTAAACCTTTTATGCCCACTATAAGACGCAAAATATGAATGGAGTATATTAAACAGCATATTTTAGCGGCAAAAAAAGTACTTGCCAAGAGTTCGAAGTTTTCTATGTTCTTTTAGCATATTTTGTTTACAGGGTATTTTTTATAAGGACTAATATTTTTATTTTTTACTAAAAAAGAGTATTGTGGATATTTTACTTTTATAAATATCAAACATGCATTTTTGCCTCAGAAGACTGGTTTTTTATATGTAAAACAATAAATCAGCATATAGAAAATTGAAACCATAGGTCCCCGGGGGTTTAGTGAAAAATATATTTTTGACAATCCCCGAGACCCCCGACTAACTTTGATCGATGTTTTGCGTAAGTATAACCTAATAATCTGTTTATTATCTACAAAACTTGACAACAGTTAAAATAATTTTGCGTACCAAAAGTAACTAAAAAATATAAATAACCCTAAACGTACTTTTGAAGTTTAGATTTACTTACTAAAAAAAGGACCAATAATATAAATTGGTACCGTTTACTTTTTCAAAAACATAACTTATAAAATAATTTTGTGTGTCTGCATTAGGTCTAGATCAAAAGCTCTAATTTTAATTCAAGCAATACAAAAAATTACTTTACACTAAAATAAAATATCCATTTAAATATCTAAAAACAAGTTTTTTTTATAGTACACAACGCTTTTTGTGTTTGATTTACAATTAAATGCGGTTGCAGAATTAAGAGATGTTTTATTTACAATCAACGTACAACTACAAGAAATGCTAAATACTAGACAAACCAAGTACTAAAGCTTAAACCTGGAACCAAAATTTTTTTTCGATGTGAATGCAGAAATTTATCAGAAGTATGTTTTAAAGCCGAAAAATAGTATAAAAAAAAATTTCGTCGATCCTTAAATACTGGGTCAAGGTAAAAAGATAACAAAAATACTGCAATAAACAATAATTCACAACTAAGTTTTTGTATTTAAGTATTATTTTTTTTTTTTGATTTAAAACATGTAATACATAATTTGCGAGCTATGCATTTTCTTAGTAAATTTATATGGCAAAAATCTGCCGAAAGGCACTTTTTGTGATATATATAGATATACTCATTATACGAAGCTAAGATATAATTGTGTCTATATACAGGCAGACGCAAAATGTTAGTTTGTTCGTAATATAACAGTTAAAAATATTACAACCGATTTTTACTTATATCATACTAAGCCTTTTCATTATCAGTATGTAAAACATCTAAATATTTATAATTAATATATGTAGAATATTCAAACAAATTCCGCTGTAAAAAGCACACAAATGCGAAGAAACTTTACATATATCAATTTCTACAACTCAACTTGTTTTACTATGTCACGTAGTAGGCAGTATAGTGTTTATTTGTTTCTGTAAAAAATGTACAGGGTTTTTTTATAATACTACATAAATGTAATATAACATAATCAAGTCAATTATATCTTTAGAAACTTGTATAAACTTTTTTTTGTATACTATTTATTGTGTTTAAAAATAAATTCATTAAGGAGTTTTATAGTTTTATGTGTATAAAACAAAAAAAAAAATATTTTTTGTATTATAAGTAAGGCAACCCAATATAAAATACGCAAAATTGCACATGCAAATGCAATTTCTGCTTTTTTTGTATTTTACAAGTTCTATTTCTATGTCGGAAAATACCAAAGAAAAAGGAAGATGTAATAAAAAAAATATTTATACATTGTATTGCCATTTCTGAGTAATATATACGTTCCCGATCTATAAGCTCATTTTTATTCTTTATGATCTAGTAGTATCATCGAAAAGACAATTTTTATCAATCTTATCTTGAACCTTTATAACGTGCATAAAAAACGAATGGAAGGGTCTGAGAGACAATATGCAACAATAAGAACACATTTTAAAATTTTATGAAAAATTGTAGAAGTTTCAGATACAAATACCTACAATGTTTAATAATGATAAACCATATTAAGCACATTTTTGACTAGGATTTGTTTTCACTGTATTAATGTAAGCTACTTAGAGTGTAGTATCTTTTACCTTTAAAACACATGTTAGATGATATAAATAACAATACAGAGATCATTATAAGTATAATCTATATATATAAAAAATTTGTTAAGACGTTCATTTCGTAGGTTTCTAGCCTAAATTATTAGAAATTATGTTTGTTAAGCTTTTGTTATGTTAGTTTCTATATTTTTGTTTCATACTTCGTCTTTTTTTTTCTAAAATTTGCATTTCTGCGATTTTTGTATTTTTTTTCTGTATAAAAGTTGCAATTTTATGCAAACTCGAGTTGCCCTAGCCAAAAGTTAAGTATTTGCAGCTATTTTTAAGGTTCTTTTGACAGGCCGTAAAAAAAGACATACCCAAGGAAAAAAAAACATCGAAAAAACTTTTATTTATAGCCTAAAAAAAATTACAGTCGCAACTAGAGTACAAATTTACAACTTCGTTTGCAAATATTTTTGCTTCTTTTATCATACACAAAAAATAAATATAACTAAACATAATTTGATAGATTTATATCGATATGACATCATTTATGTTTGATTTTTTATCAAAACTTTTACACATTCTATATTGTAAACAGCATTGTGTAGTATGATAAAACTTTGTGTATGCGAGCCAACCCCCCTCCTTCCCGGCGAAGTTCGGCTCTCTTAAATTGGCGTATTCTTTGGGACGATTGGAGTTTAAGTCAATATTGTAAATTGACGCCTAAAAAAAACTTTCCTAACAAACAAAAATTCTACATAGTCGTCTATTCCATATTTTTACTAGCCAAAAATAAAAAAACTTTTTTTAAAAAATAGATTCAAAAGCATTTGCACTCTCTTACATACAAAATCATATATTTACAATTTATGCATTGAAAAATTACTTGAAGACAGGCGGAAAACAAAAATTTAGCATAAAGATTGTAGAAAAAAGAAAGAAAACTGTAAAAAATGCGAAAAAAAGCTTTAAAAAAAAGTAAAAAATCAAATGAAATAAAACAGACAGAAAGTTGTAATGGTAAATAGTTCTTTGTTAAAAAAAAATACAAATCTACAAATGAAACAAAAAATTTGGCAAACAATATAAAACTACAATGTAAACAATCCAACCAACAAAAAAAAAAGTTAATTCAGAAAGAAACTAAAACATATAGAAATCCAAAAAGCCACATCAGAATAAGGTTCACAAAAAAATAACCTAAAAAACGTAAATGTTATGCAATACTATTTTTTCATGCATCCTGTATTGCATTTTAACTCGCGAAGTAATATACTTTGTATCGACTTCCTGGCAGACCTGGAAATTATAACAAGATTTGTAAGTTCAATTACAGAAAGTTTTCGAAATTCATTATAACAAAAACTACACATAAAAACTCAAAAAATCAAATTAACGCACATTAAATCTGTTTTGTATTTAATTTTACAAAAACAAAAATCTTTATATTTGTTTCAGGTATACTTTTTCTATCGCTAGTATTTATTAGTATAAATTTGATGCAACAATTTCAACCTACATATTATGCCCCCTTAAGATTTAAGCCCCTTTAATAGAGAAACGCTGCTCAAAATTGTACAAAAGGAAAATGTATACGCTCATAATAACAGTAATATTATAATCATAGCAAAAACCAAACAATGTGTTATGGAAACTGCTGTGTCTTACACATGTTTTTTTAAATATCTACTAGAGTACTACGTATCTTCATACCGCTCAAAAAATAAAATATCATATTTTTCTAGTCTATATATTTTACCTCTGTATTATGCAAATATCAGAAAACAATTTTAAATATCGTAAAGTAGAATGGTTTTTTTTTATAGCTGATTCTAGTTGCACATGACATTAAGTAACTAGATATTGTTATTTTATCGAATAAGTAAGCATTGTGTATAAGTATAATTATTAGAAACTAAGATGGAAAGAGAATGACTTTTTTTTGTTCCAAGCATGTATACAAATACAAGACAAAGCTATAATTTTATTTTATTATTTGCACTCAATTAAAAGCATTTTATGATTAAATGAGTCATATTTACTGTGATTTTTTTTTGCGTTATAAAAGTGAAATTATTTTAAAAATACCAACAAATTAACTTAACAATTTATTACATCAAAGTAAAAAAAATAAGTATTTTGAAAAGAGTAAGTATTATGTATGTGTTGTGTTTATTTAGAACAAACTTTAAGTAATACAGCAATTAATGCAGTCTATATGCCTTAGCAAACAAATATACAAGCAGACAACAGAATATATATTATTAAGATATTTATAAAATACTAGGGTAGCGCTTGTTATACATTTTTGTTTTTGTTATTTTTTTGCAATTATATGACATGAGCAGATTCTCATTTCAGTGAAAACATATTTCTATGTTTTTTTATTTCGCACCCCAAAGACTTCAACCGATTAAAAATTAATACATTTTAACACAAAAGATGGCAAAGCATACTGCAAAAAAAAGGGTGGGCAGCTCTTCAAAACTAACTCATCTAAAATGGGTGATAAGGCAAAGTCTAAACAGCGCATAGTACTGAAAAAATAAACCGAAAACCCAAAATATCGCAAATATATTGTCACTCTGCTAGGGCTGGGCACCCGTTAACGAGTTAACGTAAAGTAAACAGTTTAAGCGTTAACTTTTAAAATGTATCAATAGAAAGTTGAAGCCTGTACAATTTATTGCAATATTATTTAAAGCATTGTTTATGAATAAATCAGCAAACACTGTTTTCCAAATCTTCAATATGTCAGTCCTAGCAATGTTATTTAAGTAAATGGATTTTCATGTCTAGAGAGGGTTAAACTTATAGGGTCTATTATGTATTTATTTAGAAAAATAATGTATATATTTGTTATATTTACGT
>JAQFYM010004190.1:0-16238 GCA_034694785.1 Agrenia bidenticulata | reverse complement strand
TGAAGTGACATAACAAGGCGAACCAAAAAGCATGAGAATTTTATTCTTTAAGAAAAGAAGATGAAGTCATTGATGTTCATGACACTATTATGTATAATAAGGTTTACTTTCAGTGTTCATTCAACCATGAAAAAATATACATTTGTTAAATCAAAGTAATCATTTTCATATCTTTAATGTAATAACAAGAGGTCAATGTATTAAAAATAACTCGTAAGATAACTTATTTTGCAACAATAGGCCTTTAAACCTTGTTAAATTTGTGTATTATTGCTTCTACCGGCACTGCCTTCTTGAGGACCGAATTTTGAATTTTCCCACCTACTGCCTTCTTGAGGGGTATTACTGTATATGAAAAAATAAAATTTTCATTTGGAATATACAGATTACAATAAAAATCAAATATTGTACGCTAATGTTAGAAAAAAAAATTTACCCCAATTACAATTAAAGTATATTTTAAAAAAAAAATTATACTATAAAAACACTGTAAAGCCAATTTTTAAAATTACATTTAAATAATGAATGAATTACTAAAACAAATATAAAATAAAAACAAACAAACTTAGAAACTAAAAAAAAAAACAAAATAACCAAATACATACCAAATGTGAAAATGAGAAAAGGAAAAAATGATAAGAAACAAACTAAAATAAAATAAAATTACTAATTACTAATTAACGGGGAGGAAAAATTCATAAACCTAAACATGTAAAACGGTGAACTAAAAAACTTTGGTATTTACACCTGTGAATATAAATAAATTGAAAACAACAACTTATTACACGATTACAAAAAAGGTAATAATTTTGGCGCGCCCAGCCCGCCATCCGCGCTCAGCCCGCCATCCGCGCCCAGCCCGCCATCCGCGCCCAGCCCGCCATCCGCGCCCAGCCCGCCATCTTGGGCCTGTTAAAAGCAAAATTAAACCCACGATACAACCTTAAATGAATTAATTTTTTTATATGAGTTTACACACTAAAAAATACAAAAAGTAGTAATTTCATTTTTTATTTTAAAAATTTTTTGAAAAAAATCTAAAAAGTAAAAAAAACCGATTTTATAAAAAAACCATATTTTTTTTTGACGAACATGTATTATGTTCACATATTTTTGCCATATATTCGTTTTGCGCTAATTCCCTTAAATTTGCCCGAAGGCGGGCTGGGCGCGCCACAATAATTAAGTATGAACAATAAAAAAAAAATATATGACACAAAATGCGTCATTTACTTGCCAGCCTGAATTCTTTAAATTGTAGATAATTGTGGAACAGATGACGAGAAAAAAATTGCAAATAAAAACAAAATATTAAAAAAAAATATAATATTAAAAAAGATGAAGAAAAATCTAATATTATTTTTAAACAGCGAGAAATCAAAATCAACATAAGTAGAATACAAAAAATATAAAGCAATTATACAAAAATACAAGCATAAAAAAAATGGTATTTTTTGCAAAAGAAGATAAAAATACAAGTATACTTGTGAAAATATTAAAGTAAAATACACGCATAAATTAAAAGTTTTCCTTAAATGTTTAATGAGATTTTACAAAATACGATAAAACACTACAATAATGCGTAAAACAATCGCAACTTTATTGTATTTTGCAAAACACAAATAACAATAAAATTAGATAAAACTGACCAGTACAAATAAAAATACTCGTTCAGTAAGATTAGAAATGAAATTGGAAAATTGCAAATTTTATTCTTTTGAAACTATAATATTTTGAATTCTTAGGGCGTATCTGTTTGAAAAATAAACTGTTTATTTGAAAAAAAACTGTTTATATTATAATAAACAGTTTTTTAAAAACGTATCTTGAATAGTTAAAACATGTTTATTTTTTAAAAACTGTTTTTACGAATAAACAGTTTTTATTTTTTTTGCCCCAACAAAGGGGTCTTATTAAAAACGTGTCCAGACATGTTTTTTCATTTTAATTTATCTACCCCTTATGTCAAAGAGTTACGAATGGAACAAGTTCAGAGTTGACTGCCTAATCAAATCCGCGCACAAATTTAAAGATGTGCAAACAAAAAAGTGGAAAGTGATAGTAAGCGAATATAATACACTAACTAATTCCATTATTAGTTAAAGCGTAGCCCGCAACAAATTTAATGTATTGCAAAGAGAATACAAGAATGAACAATTATTGATTAACAGTTCTTGGAGCGGACTTGATGTAAACCAGCCACAGCCAAAAGAAATAATTGATGATTTCAAAGAGGTTCATCTGTTTACTCCGCGTGAAGGCACCGAGCATGGAACGCTACTAAGAGAGATTTGCGTTAAGAAAATGGCAACAGGGGCTAATATTTGCAATTCATTAACTTTGTTAAGCTCCCCCAGACCCATTATGACAAACTTTAAAGAGCAGGAGATTGATAACCGCAGGGCCAATTCAAAGGAAAAGATAAAGAGACATAGAGTAGTATGTCTAAATTGGATGAAAGATTGATAGGGGTTCTGGAAAAAGAAGAAAAAAAGATTGATAGTTTTTATCTTACTGGCGTGGAAATATTGAGAAGTATGAATCTTGAGGATGATGATTTTATAAGATATTGTGAGGTTTTATGTGATGAAAAACAAGCTAAGGTTTTTTTTGATTCTACCAGTGCATTAAAGACTGCGTTATCTGGATTCAAAACGAACTAGTTGAATTTAAAAATGTCTTTTTTTTTCGAATATATATACTTATGTTATCATATATTTTTTTATATTTCTACGTACAGGCACGAAATCCTTACAATTTATTACAAAAAAAGAGCTTATTTTACATTTTCTATTCGTTGTAGTCACTGAAAACAAGTTTTTATTTATATTTGATATAAAAAACATGTAATGCTTTAAATGGTTTTATTGTAGACTTTCCCTATAATTTTGACGCAGTAGTTCGTTGTTATTTTTATACAGCCAAAAATTTAATTTGACGAAATGACAAACAAAATAATCCTAAGATTGTGCATTCCTTAAAATTTTTACGGAGTTTAAATGCCATTTATAAAAAAATATATTATAAATATTCTACGCAAAACCTTTTTTTTCTAATACAGTGCAAAAAAAACCCTCTTTTAAAAATTTTTTTTTTTCAACTGCAAGATATGAATTTTTTATCGGCATTTTAAAGAACGCAGTAGCAAAAAAAAAGCCCTTTATAAGAAAAAAAAAACTATATGCCTAAAATCTTTGTTTAGAAATAACGTTATTTTTATTTTTGCACCCTTTGAATGCCTAAAAAAATACATCATAATATTTTGCGTATAAAAAAATCAATAAAATTTTTTAAGGATTTTGATTCCCTTACATATAAAAAAAATATTTTCAATATTATACCCCTAAACATGTTTTTTGAGTAAAGCAAAAAAATGTTTTATAAAAAGGTTGTTGAATATTTATTACAATTCAAAATAATATGTATTATTTTAAAAAAATTTATTAGAGAGCAGAAGCAGAAATAACACTTTTTACACCAAAAAGAAATATACAAATTATTATTATAATTTTTTTATTCAGGGCGTTATTTGGGGTATAACCAATTCAAATGCCTTCAATATTCAACTATAATATGAAGAATTACATATAAATTCACATATTTTTTTCACAATTTTTTTTTTGGATTTGCGGAAAAACAACGTTAAGGGTATAGTTTTTGGGATTTTTTTGGTAAATAAAATGTATAAATTTCACACAAAAATCAGGTTAAATAGTGGATTAAATACAAAATAATATGGTTATTTTCTAGGGACTGTATACTGGGGCACAAAATAAATACCACACTTTATAAGAAAAAGTTATATAACATACCTAAGTTTCCTTTTTAAAAAAATATTTAAACTAATTTTATACCCTTTAAAAGTTCTTGAATCAACATTCCCGTTTTTCGGCCTTTTTAAAACAAAAAAGAACTTTTTTTAATGAATTCAATTGCCTTTATTAGAAAAACAGGGTTACAGGGCATATAATTTATATAATCAACATAAATGAAGGAAAAAAATTTTAATGTAAATTTTTTGTATTTTATTACAATTTTAAAAAGTGGTATCTGTTTTTACAAACCTTACAAAATGCAACAGCAAAAAAACGACGCAACTTTTATAGAAAAAAAGATTTCATGTATAATTGTCTTATAAAGGCGTTATTTTTGCGAATGGAACCATGCAAAAGCCTCAAAAAAGATTATGATATTTTATATTATTCAAAGATAATGTGGTTTTCAGGGGTATATATTTCCTTTATTACAAAGCATGTTAAGGGTATCATATTTTGATTATTTTACTATTAAAGGAAATTATACACCCTAAAAAAATTTTTTTATTTTTATTATAAGGCAAAATACCATGATCCTTTTTGTTGGCATTTAAAATCATGCGAATTACACAAGCGATCTTATAAAAACTACACCATGTTTGCTATGTTAAGTTTAAATTTATAAAGAGCATTTTTTTTGCTGTTTGGATTTTAAAAGCCTATAAAAAGGTGTAGTACTTTGCCTTTTGCAACACCCCAGTAAATTTTTTTCAAATTTGTTTTTTCTTTTTAAATAAAAATACTAGCATAAATTTTATACCCTAAACCCTGTATTGTTAATAAAGGCAATAAATTCAGCAAGAAATTTTGCTGATACTTCCCAATTTAAATTTTATGTTTTGCTTTTTCCGCATTCTACAAGGTGCAAAATTTTGCTAATCGCACATAATATAAAAAAAGATTTCAGGTATAATATTTGTAATTTTTATTATTAGAGGGCATTTTTTTGCTTCGTCATTCTTAAGAATGCCTCAAGAGATAGATCATAAAGTTTGGCATTATAATGAACATTGACCAAAGTTTCTTGCGGATTTCTATTTCCTTTAGTACAAAAAAAAAATATCATAAATATTATAACCTAAATCTTTTAATAAAAAAATTGTTAAAAGTCCTCTAAAAAATTTTTTGGATCATTATTACAATGAAAAATTTTATGATATAATTTTATGCAAATTAAAAAGGTGCATCAATAAAAAAAATGCCTTTATAGGGGTCTAAAAAATAAAAATACTTATAAATACATTTTTTTATACAGACTGTTATACTTACTTTTCATTTTTTTAATGCCTAAAAAAGAGCATAATTTTTGTGAAAAAAATATTCAAATAATTCATAAAGGGATGTATTTCTCTTCTTTAGATAAAAATAATTCGAAATCGTATAACCTAACCCTTGTTTCAGATTTCAGCATTTTTTATTCGAATAAAAAAATTTTTGAATATTTTTTGACAATCACCATATTTTGATATAATTTTTAGCAATCAAAAAGTGGCATAAGCAAAAATAACGCCTTTAGAGGTTAAAAAAATATAAAAAAATACTTGAAATCTTGTTTATTTTAAAAAGGCCTTTATGTTTACTTGTGCACCTTTTAAATGCTTAAAATAGTTGTAATAGTTTGCGTTTAATATAAATCTAAAAAGTTTTTAAGGGATTAATATTCCCTTCATTATAAAAAAAATATTCTAAATATTATACGCTGAACCTTTTTTATCTAATAAAGTGCAAAAAATTCATTTTTTTTTGTTGCAAAATACTTATTCAAATGCAAAATATGATTTTTTTTGGCATATTAAAAGCACACAAAAGTATATAAAACGGTTTTTATAAAATAAAAAAAAAACAGATTATACTCAAATCTTTGTTTATAAAGGCCGTTTTATTTACATTTGCTTCCTTTTGGTTGCGTAAAAAAAAGTGCTTAATATTTTGCGTATAAATAAAATGAATTCCGTGTTCTCAGGATTTTTTGTGTTTAGTATACGAAAAAATAAAAATCGTATGCCTAAACCTTACTTTCTAATATAGGCACTACAAATTTGTTAAAAATTTATAGTATTTTATTTTAATGTGTAATAATAGGATTTTTTTTGAGGCATTACTAAGAGTTCAAAAGAAAAATTAACAGTTTTATATTAATACAACTGTATAATATCCCCGAAATTGTTTACAAAAGAGTTTTTTTGCGTTTGCGCCCTTTTTAATATGCAAAAACTAAACTAAACTATTTACAATTGTATCTACTATTAAAAAATGTTTTTTCAGATTTTTATAGCCTTTATTATTCAAAACGTAAATTTTATACTCGAATACCTTTTTTTATCTATAAAGCTAACAAAACTAATATATTAGAATTGTGTAATATATAAGTAACTGCCTACAATATGATTTTATTTAACGGCATCTACAAGGGATTAAACCTATAAATACCTCCCTTTATAAATAAAAAAATTTAAGTAAAATATTAAAAATTTGATCTTTTTCTTATAAAGAGCGTTTTTTGGTTTATTCTTTGCTCTTTTAAATTTCACAAAAATATAACAGCAAATTTTATATTGTAATAAATGACTAAAAAATGTTTTTTTGAGATCTTTACCGCCTTTATTAGAAAAACAAGGTTTGGCTCAAATATTTTAGATATTTCTTTAAAAATTATGGGACAAAATTCCCGCAAAAAAATAAATCGCCTTTATTATAGCGAGAAATATTGCGGATCTTTATTTAGACATAAAAGAGTGCAAAAGTAAAAATAATCTTTTTTTGAATTAATATTTAGAAAAAAATTCCTAAAATTTTTTTGCATCTTATAAAAGGATGTTGTTTTGCTTTTTTACCCTTTTAAATTCTAAAATCTTAAATAAAATATTTTTTGTGTTTATAAAAATTAAAAAAAATAGAATGGATTTTGTGTCTTTATTATCAAAAGAAGATTTAGTGTAGTAATTTTATGAATTTTTTTTTATATATGGGCATAAAATCCCTTAAAATATTTTTAATATTTTTCAAGCAATGCAAAATATTAAGATCTATTTTTACAAAATTACGTCAATACTAAAATTACGAAAGTAAAAACAAGATGTCTTAGTTCTCCAATATTCTCGTAAGAGTATATTTCGCACCCTTATTTTTTTTAAAAGAAACAAGAATATTAACCAAAATATAGTAAAAGTGGGGTATATTTTTTTTTATAAAAATATATTTAAAATTGAAAAAGATTATTTAATATTTTAAAAACACAAGAATATATTTTATTGCTATTTATCTTAAAAAGTTACTCCACATTTGTTCAGCGATACTATCTCTACATCTCTTTGAAATAACCGATAACTGTGTATTACGTTGCTGTGTAGTAAAATTATCATTCATTGACTCATCAGCAGTAAAATTATCAGTATTCCAACAGGTATCTAAATCATTTATGACAACTAAAAAGTTATGCAACAGGAAACAAGCTTTAATAGAAATATTAATCATATCTTTGTAAGAATTTTATTTCCTTCGCGTGCAATTTTCCATCGTATATATAATTAACCAATACATCTCATCACTACACTCCTGAGCACCAAATGGCGGCGATAACAAAGTTCACATGGGGATTTTGGGGTTGTTGATATGTTGAGAATTCATTTAGATAATACCGGATAGCTTTTTATGGATGGAGTATACGGGTTGAGATAGGGTAACCGGCATCGCCAAGGATAAACGCAGTTTCCGGCAAATCATTCAATAAACCAAGTAATTGTGAACATTGTAAAACGAACCCATCATGGGCGAAGCCCGCGACACCGACACCACAAAAACTGATTCTAAGGTTAAAATTACAAAGAATAAGCACGTTTGTTTTTATAAAGCCCTTCCTACATCTTTACCTTTCTGATTCATCAGTAAACACTAAAATGCGAATGTGGAATCCATCCACTGCCCCAAATACCTCCTGCATCTCATTTTGAGTTAATATAAAAGTAAGGATTTTTTTTGTTGCTTAATCTTGTGAGACAAAATATCGAAATTTCGTTATACAGGATCAACAAATATTTTTCTAGCCTTAACTATTAGCCAGTTTCAAGACCCAAAAAGTGCAATTTAATTAGATATACTTGGGTTGTAGCCGAGGAAATACAATCCAATGCACGTTTCTCAATCGCCGAAATAGTCTTCAGTTTATTAATATTATGGGTTCTTACTAGAACTTGCAATGTATAAGGCAGCACTCTAAGAATTGTAAGACACAACAAATTGATACTAATTGTATTGGATAATAAATATGCAGCATTATATTGCAGTATTTTATATCATATTCCCCTTCTTCTCTTTATGCGCGTGATAATTAGTATAAATGAAATCAGAGTACTGATCATGAAACTAAGGGGTATGAATATTCTATTAAAAGGAAAGACAAATAAATATTGTTTTGCTTTAATAAATTTCAGTTTTTATTAGTATTGTAATATAAGCATTTTTTTAGTTATATGGGCTCAGTTTCTTACTTAAAGACATATAAACACTAATAATTTGTTTCTGTTTACAAAACTTGCAGCATATGTGTATTTAGTAAGACTAAAAAAAAGGTAATAATAAGTCTGTAGAATGTCCAAAATGTTTTTACGAAACATCAAAAAAATATGGATAGCTTCTATTTAAGTCTTTCTTTTTAATTAGAATCTATAAAGTTTTTGCCGATGCTTTTGTTAGTATTATAAAAGCTTATTTCTGCAGGCCCAAAATATAAACCCCTAGTAACTCAGAGGCAAATTTTTGCATTGAGGGCTATATGCTACGCTTATCCTCGCTACTACATTTGACCAAATTTATTGAATAGCAATTTTTTTACACTAAACATATAAGCTCAAAAAAGAATATCTTATTTTGGGGTTTCTGCTACTGCAAATATTTTATATTTATTATAATAAATCATATTAAATTGCATTATTTTCTCAGTTTGCTTTGTTTTACGCAATAAAACGCAGAAAAATATATTTCTATTCTAAAAAATTAAAAAAAGCAATTTATTGTTTTTTTTTGTGGCTTATAACAAAAGCTTGCTTGACAGTCCAAACTAATATTACAAACAATAATGTGTCTTATGTCACAGCAAGAAATACACTGACACGATTTATACTTAGTGTATAATTGTGTATGTTTCTGCATGGTTAACAATACTAAAATTTATAAATACGTTAAATTAATTTTTTTTGATTTATTTTAATCAAAACCAGGTGTAAACTTTTTTATATTGTTGGAGAAACAATTGATCGAAACCAACAATACTTAAGTTTGTAATTTTGTAGAAAAACTAACTCTAGACTACCTGTAAAGTAACATTTACCCGCTTTTCGGACGTTTTTTTTTGTGTTATAAACACAGAATAGCTTATACTGAATTTTGTGCGCGAAAAAACGTTAACCGATACATCCTATACTGCACGGGAATTATTTTTTGTTAAAAAAGATTTTTCGATAACGATTTTCTTTTATATATAATGTCGGATGAAAACTTTTAAAAAGATTTTATTTTTGTCTTTATTAATTCAAATGAAACAGATTCGATAAAAAAAAACATGTTTTTGTGTTTTTTAATTCAGATTAAACAGATTCGATTCAAAAACATGCTTTTTTTATTATTAATAAAAAGATTGAAACAGAAACGATATTGGCTGAAAAACTGTTTTTCCAAATAAAAAGTTTTTAAATATACACCCAAACAGATTTGCACTTTGTTTTTATATCCTCACAAAAATATAGTTACAACAATTCCCAAGATAAATGAAAAACGCGTAAAGTGCCATTTAGCCACAAACAATTTGCTGAAACCATTTCGCCGAAACCATTTCGCCGAAACCATTTCGCCGAACCCCATATCGCCGAAAAAAAGTAGAAAATCAAATAATTAAAAAAAAAAGATAAATGCCAAAACACCGAGAATTAAATGCTGGGAGGGTTTTTTAAGATATTTTGATACAAATTTTGGAAGAAAAATTATTAGAAAATAAAGAAAAATCGCCAACAATAGACAAGAACAAACAAATAAAATTCGGAACTAACTAATAATATATCAAATTAATTTATTTATTCTATTATATGGCCCTATAACCAATGAGATTACAATTATAATAGATTGTTGTATTTCTTTTGAAATTTTTATTGTGTACAATTTGGTGTTTGTTTTTATTTTTTAAAAAAATTTTTCTAAAATTATGTCGAAAATATCTTAAAAATTCCCTCCCAATATTTAATTCTATGTGTTTTGGCATTTATCTTTAATTTTTCTAATTTTTTGATTTTTGTTATTTTCGGCGAAATGTTTTATGGCGAAACGGCACTGAACCGAAACTTCCCCCATAGATCTATAAAGTTATAATAAAAATTTTTGGAATTCGAATAAAATTACACCAAAACAGGTTTATTTTTCAAGAAGAGCAAAGTTGCGTACACAAGATTACAGCTTTCCGTTTAGTATATTTCAATTCTTATTGCGGATACAACAAATCCAGAAACCATCAATAAAAGAAAAAAAGAGAAAATCAAAAGAAAGATCTGAAGATAGCCTAAAGAATGTACATAAATACATTAAAATGAAATAAAAACTCTTTTAGTGAATTTTGCTTGTAAAACTTGGATGATATCGTACACCAAAGAAAATTATTTTGAAACGTTAAAAAATGAATAAAAAATAAAAAACTTATATAAAAGTAAAAAAAAAACACAAACTACTGTCAGTTGAACAGTAAAAGAAAAAAATAATGCAAAAATAAGAAAGATAAACTGTTATTAATGTGAACAAATAAATTTAATTCCTTTGATCAAATATAAACTTACAAAAAATACGTCGTTAAATGATTCTGCTCTGTTAAATATTAGAAATAAAAATTAAATGTACAATTAAAACAAAATTTTATACATAAATATGAAAAAAAAAATTGTTAAGTTGATTTCAAAAGAAAAGACGAATTTACAAGATGACAATGGACTTCTCATTTTTTGACCGCGTTCGGAAAACCATCCATTGATTTTTTTTAGATCAAATTAAAAGCAAATCAATTCTAAAAGAGAAACTATCCAATGGATGTTTTCCGTACGCGGTCTTAGTAAAAGTAGTCCATGTTATTCTCTTTCAACTTTTTTTTTTTTGGAAATTACTTGTTAGCATTTTTTTGTATTTATGCTTGGAATTCTCGTTTTAATTGTACATTTAATTTTTATTTATAATATTTAACAGAGCAGAAGCTTTCAACCGCGTATTTTATGTTAGTTAATATTGAACCAAATATATTAAATTTCTTTTTTCACATTACTAGAGTTTGTTCTTCGTCTTTTTTTTGTATTGTATTTTTCTTTTACAGTTCAAATGACAGCCGTGTTTGTGTTTTTTTATCAATTTTCTATATGCTTTTTATTTTTTGTTTATTTGTTAACGTTTTAAATTGATTTTCTTGGGTGTACGCATATATACCAAGTTTTACAAGCAAAAGTCACTAAAAGAGTGTTACTTTCATTTTAATATATTTATGTACATTCTTTAGGCTATCTTCAGATCTTTCTTTGGCTTTTCTCTTTTCTTCTTTTATTGATGGTTCCTGGATTTGTTGTATACATAAAAAAACAAGGTGCTATTTAGGCACGGTTTAAGCTTACCCATTTAAGTACGCAAAAAAATAGTCTCATTGCTTAATTACAAGGGATAAGATTATTTCATTTTTACTCTACAACACTTACGTGTAATTTATAACATAAAAGGGAAGCTTGAATATATGCATTTCCAACGATTATAAAAAGGTTCTAAAAAAATATATAAGCGTACCCAACCGAAAAGTATAAAAAATAGATCAAATATAGAAAATAACTAAGAATGACAATAAATATGTATAATAGCAAAGCTGTTTTTTTTTGCAAAGCGTACCAAAATTACACAACTATCAATGAAAGATACAATATACTAAAATAGAAGCTGTAATCTTGTGTACGCAACTTTGCTCTATATTGAAAAAAACCAGTTTTGGTGTCATTTTTTATGAATTCTAACAATTTTTGTAATAAATTTATAGATCTATGGAAAAAGTTTCACTACGGGGGGAGAATTCGAGATACGATCCCCCCCACCCCCATTATAACCATTATGGTAAAATATGGAAAATGCACAAAAAATGTATTAAGAACATCCTTAAATTGTACAATAAACGATAACTTCGATGAAGTAGGGTTGTAAAAATTTGTGAATTTGTTTTTTATATATGAAAATTAGGAATTTTGAGAAGATTGGAAATTTTAAGAGATTATAAAAATTAAAAATAGAAAAAATTACCGGGTAGTACTTTTTTTTATGAATAAATAGTTAATGCGTATCTAAAACATGTTTCTAAATTACTTTTTACATAACTTAATCAAAAAACGTATACAAATAACAAAGGTGTAATTAAAATTAACTTAATATAAAACTTATTTTTTTTTTGCTATTTAAAGTCACAGTCAAAAGTGTTTTAACTAAAAATCATACAAAGATATGACGTTTTTTTTACAAAAATATAATTACGTGGGTGTCTGTTACTAATGTAATCTATTGTTTATATAATGACATCTTTTCAGCGCTTACATAAATTTTGGTTACGTGTTTTTTTTTGTTTTTTACTTTTCTTTACTAAAAGGAATCCTTTTTTATTGATACGGAGACGTGGTTCACAAAATATATATTCCTGCGAACATAATTGTATACTAATGGGACGCCTTAGAATAAAAATATAGGTCTCAATATTTGCTTTTAACTCTTAAAATCATGTTAAAAACTTTTAGTTACAGGATATTGGTATTTTTTTTACATAAATAAGTAAAATATGAAAAAAAGTCCTCCTGGTATAAAATAAGGCAAAAAATAACCAAAAAAAATTTAAGACGAAATTCAATAAGCGAAATTACTTTCTAATTTTTCCGGTTCATATGAATCAAAAAAAGGAGTATGAAAATATATGCTGTCTTACCCATGTCGTTTAAAAACACAAAGTAAAAATATTTTAAGACTTTTTTATACTTGACTTTTTATAAATCGCTTAGTTTTTATTTGACATTTTTAAATGCTCTTTAAGGTAATTATCCAGTTACCCCCCTTAAAATTTGGTGAGTTTTAGGGAGAAAAATAGGGTAAACGTCAAATAAATTGCTATAACACTCAAAACAATACTTAATTTATATAATATGTATAATTGCACACTCTTACTCTTTTTACTAACCATACTTCAATGTGCAAACCAAACCTAAGAAACAGTTCGGCAAAGAAAGCCGTTAAGGAAATAAGATTGCTGAACGAGTAAAGGTTTTGTTAGAGTAGGGTGTATCATTTATATGATAAGTATCTTTGTTACATTATAGTCATTAATTTGCTGTTTTAATTATTTTTTTTGGGGTCTTTAGTAGGGGCATTTTTTCTCTGCCCCAATTAATGCAGGAATAACAAGAGTTTTACCTTAGTATATCTTTGTAAAGCTAAAGATAAAAATGTTATGACATTTTTTGTAATAAACCACCTTCTTGCAATTTTGTTAAATACTTCAAACTTGAGTATAAGAAAGCTTAATGCGTTTGAAGATTGTTTCTTCATATAAAGGGTAAAGAAAGATAATATTCACAGAAAGGAAAAGATAAAACAGAATTAAAAAGTTTAAATTTCCGATTTTTCCTCTCAAATTTTCCCGGTCTAAAAATAGGGAAAATTGAAACTGAGATAAATAATTTACATTTTGTGATCTGCGACAGACTAATGTATATTATGGGTTAATTAATTTAATCATTAAATACATTTAAAAAGTAAAAAAAAAAAGTAACACCCGACAAGTCATGATATCATAATTGAATTAAGCATCCACGTAATTTCACTACATGGTAAAAATTTTATCCGTTGCAATTGCACACGTTTACATGACAATATTCATTTATTGTAATCAATGGTCGGGAAGTGGGGGGGGGACGGTTAGCCCCCTGGAAAAATTTTGCCGTAAACAGAAGAGGGGGTTTTCTTCTCAGTACAATGTTAAGGTCATTAGCTTTAAACCGCAAAATAATGTTTTTTAATACAAATAGTCGACAAGTCGGTTTTAAATGCATGCACGAATATTAACTTGGGACATTTTAATTTTTTTTAAATGTAATTTTTTTTTAATTTTTTAACTAGTTATCCTTTGCACAGAAATTCGTTTTATATTTTGTTTTGTTTATCGAATTTCTCGATTTTCTACAAAATCCTTATAAATTACAATATAAATAATATGCACTAGAAAAATATAAATGATACATTTTTTTTTGTAATACATAGTATAATGTATTGTTTCCGGCTAAAACTCTTTTCCCGTATATGGATTTTACATTATATATTGATTTTTTTTTAAAGCCAATTTATTTGCTATTGATAAAAATCATTACGAATTTTTTATCCCTAAATGAAGACAAAAGAACAAGAAAAACTTCACTTAGCCTCAAAGATATACTAAAAATTGCAAGTAGCTTGAAAGATATCGAAAGCAATACCATAGCAGAATCAATTCAAATTCTAGTGAAAAAGCCACAATAATTGCACATGAAAGTGATAAGTTAGTTTAGCTACATAGTGACGACCCAGATTTGCAAAACAAAATACAAAAGGAGAAAAGTGTCAATAAACATATCGCGACTGTTATTTTTACGGTAGAAAAAATAGTGAAGTTGCGAAAAGCAGGATCAACAATCCCAAGGAGAACAATTCATCAGATAGGCATACACTAAGGTGACTAGCATGTACATATAACAGTTATTTAATCAGGCTATTGTATCACAAATTGTATGAAGCAACTGGAGTTAAAATATTCATATTTGCACGGGAGTGCAAGTCCAAATAAATCGGAAGATAAGGTGAAAGTTTTTTGCAATAATTATATACAGGCACGAAGCATCTAAAGAATCAAGCTGTTTTCATTTTGACAAAACAGGGTTATTTATAAAGTATGAATCAAGCAAGTTGTCTGTGACAAAAGATGATGATAAAGAATATAAAACCTTTACGAGCGCGGATGGATTTGTTTGAACGGGTAATGTATATGAGAAATCATTATATTCCTTGTTATTGAAAAGTCTGCAAGATCTAGAGCATTAAAGAATTTTGAAAATGAAAACACAAATTTGTTTATGATGCAAATGATACGGATGGTCATAAAGATTTTTTTTTGAGGCGTATTTTTGTAAATTAAATATAAAACGGGTTCGTAAAAAGAGAAAGATTCTGGTTCAACTTAAAAAACTTTACCAGGCAATAAGATTTTTTTTTGTCTAATATTGACATATTTACTTTATCCTTGAGTAGTACTGCTTATCTTAAACAGATTAAACATAGAATCATTAAAACATTAGAGCGTTATTTTTAAACAAGTCTTACTGCGTTTAATGTGCAGAAAATATGCTTGTAAGTATAAAAAATGTAAAATGAAAAAAAATTTTTATCTTTACGCTGTTTACGGTTACATCAGCACATCTATTAAGAAAAGTAAACCATCACAATTTACATATTGCTTACAGAATTCTAGTATGTTGTAATCAAACTTACTATAAAGGTATTAATATTTATCAAATAAAATAAATTGTGAATATAGCTTCGAAGATGAAGAAAAAAAATGCCTTATAGGACGAGGAAAAAAAATTGATATTGATATTGAAAATAAAGATAACAAAAATAGTACAGAAAGCGAATTTATTTAAAATATCGCCGAGATAAATATTCAAAATGATCCAATATTAACGAACGTTATATAACATTCTGAAAGCTCAGAAAAATATCGAGGTTAAAAATATCGATACTATTTTAATACTAGAAGAGTTAAGAGAAAAATAATAACGGACTCTAAACCAAGTAAATTAATACAAAAATAAAAGTATCAAAAAAAAATGTAGTGTTAAATTTATTCATGTTTACATTAATAATATTTATTTTTCGATTTTTTATTTTTCGATTTTTACCCCCTTTTTACATACAAGCTCGACACAAACTTTATATGGAAAACAAAACCTTCAAGACCCTTGGAATCATCAGATTATATAGTAAATAATGCAAAAGTCGTTTTTTCAGCTAAAAAAAAATACAAAATCATATAATTACTTGTATTAGATATTTTCCTGTTGTTAGAATTTTTCCATTAAACCATCGTAATGTTCACTACAAAATTTTCTTTAAACAGTAAAAAGTAATAATATATATATATTAAATGTATTTATTGATTTTGAAAATCAATTTGAAATATTTTTATAACATTTGCAAGTACAGTTTGAGTCCATATTTTTGCGAAAAGCGAGTTTATAGCCGCAAGACACAAATTCACCGAAAATACAAATTTTACATGTATGTCAATTAGACTAAAATATAATAATTCTACATGATGCCTTTTAGTTTTTGGATTTATTGCTATGCGCAGATAGA